>PVKN010006323.1:0-28727 GCA_004027915.1 Capromys pilorides
AGACAGACAGACAGACAGACAGACAGACAAAGGTAGTAAACTGAACATAGTGGTGCAGGCCTATAATCCAGCACTCTGGGAGACCGAAGCAGTAGGATCACAAGTTCAAGCCCGGGGTGGGCAATCTAGCAATTTAAAGTGCTGATGCTGGGTTTAGCGGTGCCACTGTAATCCCAGCACTCAAGAGGCAGAAGGATCACTGAGAGTTCCAAGGCCACCCTGGGCTACATAGTAAGACCCTGGCTCAGAAAAGGGGGCTTGGGGGTTGGGGATGTAGATCAGTGCAAAGTCCTTAAATTCATTTCTAATAGTACAAGAGGAAAAAAAAAATACACATAAAAATGCTTAGAACAGTACCTAGTACACAGAAGCGCTTAACAAATGGTGGCTATTATTTATTTTGTCAATGCTATAAAACACATTAATACAAACATGAAGCTTCTATGGTTTTTACCATTTACCTCTGTGCATTGGGAGAACATGCTTGTGCTCTTTCACTTCCTCACTCTCTTCCTTGCTCTCTGGCGCTCTTGTACTCTCGCTCTGGCACTGGGAATTGAACTCAGGACCTCACACTTGCCAGGCAGGCATTGCGTGGGTTTTTTTTGGTTTTTGTAGTACCAGGACCTTGTGCTTGCCAGGCAAGCACTTATTCCACTGAGCTATCTTCCTGGCCTCCTAGGCAGGCATTGTGCTCTAAGCTGAATCCCTAGTCCCTTGTGCCATTTACTTTTGAGAATGTTACAAGTATTAACTCATGAATCCTGCTTTACCCATGTTATTGACATGAGAGCCTCAAGGCCCAGATAGGTTAATGACTTGTCCAAAAGCACACAGTGGGGCGAGATAGCTCAGCAGTCTAAAGTGCCTGCTTGGGCAAGCTTAGGCACTACAGGGACCCAGGTTCAATCCCCGGCACCACAAGCTGTGCCAGCCCCACCCCTAGGGTAGGCTGAGCCAACCAAAATAAATTAAAATAAATAAAGTTAAAAAAAAAAAAAAACCACAGTGCATTGTGAGATTTGAACCCAGGTAGTCTGGCTCAAGAGCCGCTGCTTTTAACTGCCTGTAGTATATTACCTGTCCTGATAGGTGAGGCTGAAATGAGAGTCAGAAGCAGAACTTCTGTCTCCCAACCAGGTACCCCCCAAAAAACCTTGGGTAGACTAAGCAACTTTTGAACCTAAGCAGTAAGCCCAAATGCTTAGCTGGGCATAGTGGCACACCCAGGAGGTTGAATAATCAGGACTGCCACAAGTTCAAGGGCTGCCTGGGCTACAAAGTGAGTTCAAGGCAGACCTGAACAGTATGGCAAGAACCTGTCTCAAAAAACAAAGAGGCCCAAGTTGAGTGCAGAGTTTGTGTAACCTTCAAGCCATAACACACCCCAAAACACCACCTGGTATTAAGAAAACATATTGTGCTTGCCATCAGCACCCATAATTCCACCACTGGACAGAGGTCCTTACATACCCAGGATCCACCTGGGAAGGGAAACCCAAGTCCTCAGCCCCTCAGGAGCTATGTGCCACCTTCCTGCTAACTCTCTGGTGACCTGTGTGGTTCAGAAGGAAGGGCGAGGCTGAGGCTGAGGACTTTGGGCCTCTGCCCCCAGACTTGTTCCACACAGCCCTCCAGGCAATCTTAGCTCCTGTCACACACTCTCCCTAGAGCATCCACAAGAGCCTGGAAGCCAAGATCGCCTGCTTCCACCAGCGGGAGGATGCCATCCTCTACCCCAGCTGTTTTGATGCCAATGCTGGCCTCTTTGAGGTGTGTAGAGCCATGGGTGGGAATGGGTGGAAGTGTGGACAGCTTGGGGATGGGCAGTAGCAGAGCCTGCAGCCTACCAGTGCCAGGCCAATTGGCTCTAGTGGCCTCCCTTCTGGAGGCCAGGTGCGCCAGGTTAGTGTTCTAGGAGGACAAAGGGGCTTACAAGGAGCCCCTTCTCCAGAGCATTGAGGGCGTAACCTGTGCCAGTTAGGAGGCTGGGGAATGGGTCCTGGTTCTCCCCAAGCTTTCTCACATGCCCTTACCAGAGCAGGGCCTTGGCAACCCAGGTGGAGTGGAGGATACCTGCCTCCATGCCCTAGGAGTGCCCTGGCTGCCAGTGAAATCACGACTCAGGGAACTCAGGGAGAAGGTGAACCAGGTGACTGGGTGATCACGCCACCAAGTTGCTCCCCCCAGGCCCTGCTGAGCCCCGAGGATGCCGTGCTGTCAGACGAGCTGAACCATGCCTCCATCATCGATGGCATCCGGCTGTGCAAGGCCCACAAGTACCGTTACCGCCACCTGGACATGGCCGACCTAGAAGCCAAGCTGCAGGAGGCCCAGGTGGGTGAGGTGTGGAGTCTGGTGGCCAAGCTCTGGGCTCCCCTCAGCCTCTCCTGGTGAGGAAACAAGTGGACCCCAAATGCTCTGACCCTAAGGCTTGCTTTCTTACAGCTGCCACCTAAAGGCAGCAAATACCTTTGGGGGCACAGGCCCTGGGCAGTTGGGGGGTGTGGTATGTGACTAGGGTCTCGTGCAGGCAGGGAAGCCTGAGATCCACCTTCTATGGGAGGGGCCCAGAAGGACAGAAGATGCTCTAGCCCAGAGGTGGTCGTGCATCAGTACCCACCTCTCAGAGCCCAGGCAGCATGGGACATGCCATGTGGCCCAACTCATGACCACACCACCTGCTGCCTGTCCCACTTTCCTGCAGAAGCATCGACTGCGCCTGGTAGCCACTGATGGGGCCTTTTCCATGGATGGTGACCTTGCACCCCTGCAGGAGATCTGCCGCCTTGCCTCGCAATATGGTGCTCTGGTCTTTGTGGACGAATGCCACGCTACTGGCTTTCTGGGACCCACAGGACGGTGGGAGCATGGTGTACTGCAGAGCTGGGTGGAGGGAGCCAGGAGGCCAGTGGCATCGGTGGCTGCTTCCTTTGCAGGGGCACAGATGAGCTGCTGGGCGTGATGGACCAAGTCACCATCATCAATTCCACTCTGGGGAAGGCACTGGGCGGAGCATCAGGTGCCTGGGCTTGTGGCTTGGCTCCCCTTGTGTACGGGCGGGGAAGATGTGGGGCCACAGAGAAGAGGGCACCACAGACTGCACTCGGGAGCACGCTGGCTTGGCACTGACCAACCCTTCCCTTGCTCACAGGGGGCTACACAACGGGGCCCGCACCACTGGTGTCCCTGCTGCGGCAGCGTGCCCGGCCCTACCTCTTCTCCAACAGCCTTCCCCCAGCTGTCGTGGGCTGCGCCTCCAAGGCCCTGGACCTGCTTATGGGGAGCAGCACCCTCGTTCAGTCTATGGCAGCCAAGACCCAGCGGTGCAGTTCCCAGGGGGACCAGGCAGGCTGGGGGGGCACAAATGGCTCCCCAGCTGTAGGGCCTTCCGCTGCTGCCTCTTCCCTCTGCCTCTTGAGTCCTCCACTGCGCCGGTCTGCATTTCCTACCTGCTGTCTCTCTATCTTTACCATGTTCTCTTGTAGACCTGGACCTAGATCCTGGGCTGTGTGGCCTTGGGGGGCAGGTATGGGTGCTCTGTGGCACCCCAGCTACCTTTGACACCCAGCTATGCCCCCAGGTTCCGCACTAAGATGGAAGCTGCTGGCTTCACCATCTCAGGAGCCAATCATCCTATCTGCCCTGTGATGCTGGGAGATGCCCAGCTGGCCTCCCTCATGGCTGATGATATGCTGAAGCGAGGTAAGAGGGGCATCTGCTTAGCATGCCCTAGGTCCTGGCTTTGCACCACACACACAAAATTTTAAATAAGCTAGGCATGGTGTACGTCTGTAAGCCCACTAGTGGGAGGGCTGAGGCTGGAGAATCGCCAGGAATTAGGCCAGTCTGAACTATAGTGACATCCTGTCTCTCAATAATAGGTGAATGGGGGCCAGGGAGACAGCTCAAGTGCAAGGTCCTGAGTTCGATCCCCAGTTCTGCAAAAATAAGATAAAATAAAAAATAAGTGAATGTAAGTGAGCTGGAAGTAAAGGACTGGTGGGGATCCTAATAGCAAAGGTCATACTCCTTACCCCCGTCCTGTCCTCCACGGGCCTCAAGAAGGTAGCCCCTGTGTGCCATGCCCCCAGATTATGTGTAGCTGCAGTGCACCTTTCTTGTCTGCCTTCCCAGGCATCTTTGTCATCGGATTCAGCTACCCAGTAGTTCCCAAGGGCAAGGCCCGAATCCGGGTACAGATCTCAGCAGTACACAGCGAAGAAGATATTGATCGATGTGTGGAGGCCTTCATCGAGGTGGGGCGGCTGCATGGAGTGCTGCCCTGAGCTCTGGTGGGGACAGCAGAGCGGAGAAGCCCCAGTTGCCCCCTAAGGGAGAGGGGCCTCTGATCAGGCCAAGTGGATCTCACCCCTGACCAAAAAGGACTGGACATGCACGGGGCCCGTGTTTGTAGCAATTAGTGAAAAAACAGCGTGGACACTGGCTGGGAAACTTTGGTCTGCTTTATTCTCCCTCAGCAGGCCCTCGTGCGTGCGTGCGTGCGTGCGTGTGTGCGTGCGTGTGTGTGTGTTTACAGTGGGATGTAGGCCTTGCTATCTCACCCATTCCAAGTTCTGTGGTCTGAGCATGGGCCGCCAGGGGGCGCAACGACCTCAGCTGCTGCCATCGTCTGCCCCGCCCCCTCCAATGGGGCGGGTGTGGGACCAAGGTGTTTGTGCAGCTCGCCTGCGAGGCTGAAGAGCTGATTGCTGTTGCCAAGGCCCCATCAACCCTCGTCTCTAGCAAGAGGTGGCTGCTCCAGTATTGAAGGTGCCAGCCTTCTTCCCACAGTTGCTGCCCGTGGTCCTAGTGCTTCAGGGGGATGGTCTGCATTGCTCAGCCTTGAGTGCGTGCGTGGGTGGGGGTGGGTGCGGATTCTTATTCAGCATTGCAGCTCCAGCCTCGGTGTGGCGTGGCCTTGGAAAGCTCGTGGTTTGCTTGCAGTAGGACAGGATGACAAGGTCCTTCGTGAAGGACAGGAATCTGGGCCCGCATCTCGGGCATCCACTCCTCTGCCAGCATTTGCGATGGAGGTGCTTGAAGATGAGTTCTGGGAATCTGGGCCTTGGGTCCAGAGGAGCTCGATGGTGGGGTCCAGGAGCTCCTAGTGCCAGAAGGGACACAGCCAGGTACATATGCCACATCATCGCCAGGCCCTGGCTAAAGGCTATGTATGTCCGGGAGCCAGAACTCCACTATCGGCTGATCTCCTGTACATGGTCTGTGGTGACCAGCAAGTCATGACTAAGAACAGCATGGGGCCACTTGTCCTGGTTGGTGTGGCAGACCCAGCAAGGCCCAGACAAGGGAGCTCGCCTTTACGCAAGCAGCTGCTGCTGTTGTGCCCCACCTCACCCAAGCAGCGCAGAGAACCTGAGCCCCTAGCCACCGTCACGCTCCAGGTCAGCTCCGAGCTTAGCGTGCCCAGCGGCCTGGCAGGGGTCCACTGACGCGTGAGTGGAGTTGCAGAAAGCATCGAGCAGGTGCAGCAGCCTTTCCGGGCTCACGTGCCTGAGCTTTACAGGTGCCGCCTGCAACAAGGTGCACAGGGAAAGAGCTCCTCCTTCACCTTAGCTGCGATCTGCATCTGGGGAAGCCAAGAGCTCTGGGAGCTGCTCTCAGCCAGGCTGTCTCGGTCCTCTGTGATGGGTACCAGCCTCAAGCCTGGGCCATCAGGGACAGCAGCAGGAGTAAGGAAAGAACAGGAACACACAGGAGTTCACTGCCTGCCCACAGGGAGCATGCTCAGAGTCACCTCTCCTCCCTTGTCCTCCTCTACTATGGTGTCGGCGTGGCTGTTCACCGCCTCTCAGAACTACCCTGGAACAGTTTGAGTCCAACCCCAGGGAGGGGCCTCCCACCTGGGGAGGGATGTACAGAGCCTGTCCTGAATCTCTGGTTTTTCAGGGGGCTGATGGACATGATCCTGGGGTTCAGGCATACACACACAGGTGTCCAGGCTTCTAAGGGTACATTAGTACCCTTGATTCACCACACCATAGGAATTCTAGTATCTTACAATTACAGTTTCTTTGTTCGGGGATTATAAGATGCCACAGTTCTAATGGTTCTGAATTAAGTTTGGAGGATTGAGGTCAGATTCCTAATGCCTTCTAAGGGGCTAGGGATACAGCTCAGCGGCATAAGCACCTGCCTGGCAAGCACAAGGTCCTGAGTTTGATCCCCAGTACCACATTAAACAAAAAATTCCTAATGCCTTCTATTCAGTGAATCTCTGCTTCCAAAAACTGGGGGGGTTCCCTGCTTCTGTGGTGGGTGACTTGCGGCTGCACAGTCAGCAGGAGGAGCTGGTCCTAAAAGGTTTTCCCCCAGCCTCAGGCATCTCAGCACTCTGCCCGAGCCCCTGCAGGTGACCTCTCAGACCTCCTGCAGGTGGCCCTAACTCACCAGACTGCCTCATGTCCTTACCACCTGTCTGGGATCCTGCAGCTGGCTAAGTCCTGTGCACCATGCTCCTAAGTGCACCCCAAATACCTTCTGGAAGCCTTTGTCCATGGGCCACTGCTCTGAAGCTTTGAGCCAGAACCCTGTGGCAGTCACAGCCACTCACCAAAATCCACTAACCTTTTTGGCAGTTGCCTGGACAAGAGATTCTTTACAGGATACTTTTTTTTTTTTTGGCAGTACTGGGGATTGAACTCAGGACCCTGTGCTTGCTAGGCAGGGACTTATTCTACTGAGCTATCTCCCCAGCCCCACAGGACACTCTTTAAGTAAATTTCTCTTCCTCAATCCATTCCTTTTGCCCCAGCCTATAATAGATTTCTTAGAAAATAAAATGCACAGATCATAACCGAGTTCTAGAACCTTTGCTAGCTCCCTGTCTCAGGCTAAGGGGAGTCTAGGTCAGGATCATAAGCCATCAGCTCTCTTGATGGATCAACCCCTTGGTACAGCTACAAAAGGAAATAGGTCCCTGGGTTCACAGGGCCCAGGGGAGGGCATACTACCTGAAGTCTATAGGAAGGGGACTCATGTCCAGGCATAACACTTGCCTGGCAAGTGCAAGGTCCTGAGTTCAATTCCCAGTACCAAAGAATTTTTTTTTTCAAAGAAGAATTTCAAAACAACAGAACATTAAACAGATCAGGAGCCCTCTCCTACACTCAGGATTTTGGGTGACTGCACAGATCGTATACCTGAGAAAGCAACTTTGCTTGCAGAATAAAATCTTTGAAAAGACAAACTAGGAATCCCTTCTAAATTCACATCGGGAGCCCTACTTGGAGCAGGGAGGGGAGAGGTGGGGTTGTGGGCAGGGCCTCGGGGAGGTGGGAGTGCCGGAGATGGGCTGGGCTCTGGGCACGAAGGGGTTAATCATGAAGCCAATCTCAGAGAGCGAGATCAATGGGTTACACCCTGCGCTCCACAGAGAGCGCAGCAACGACGACGCAGAGAAGAGCCCAGCAGAAGAGCATGCCACCCGGGGGACATCATGGGCTGAGGAGGAGGTGGCCCGAGGCCACTCCAGGAGTGCCCAAGTCCGACCTAGCAGGCAAGCGGATTGGGAGGGGGATCAGATGTGAAGAGGGAGAGGTCGGAGGAAGCCTGGACCTGCAGGGTACCACCAAGGGGCGGTCGCGGGGCCAGGAGGCACCCCAGCCTGGCCATCCCATCCAGGACCAAGCAGCAGCTCCGTGTCCAGGACTGAGGTGGGTGGTGCCCAGCCTGGGGGCCTGCTGGGTGCTGGGTAGGAACAGACCCTGCCTGCCTTCCCTCCTCCCTGCCCCCGCTCCCGACCTTCCCAGGCCGTTCTCAGGTGAGTCAGGGGATCCACAGGTGGTGGGTGATGTAGTGCTGATAACACGTGCACACGCAGGTTGGTTGACAGAGGCACCTCCTGTTAGCATGCAGTCAGTATACCCTGATGGCAGCAGCCCTCGATCTGTCACCAAGGTGTGCTACTAGCCACCCATGTCCCCTCCCTGGGCCTCAATTTTCAATGTGTAACAGTGGGTAGTGACTTATCTGGTGTTCCTAGTTTGGCCATCACGGGAATACCATTAGACTGAACTCCCCAGTGGTGGCAATGTCACCTTGTGTCTTCCTGAGGTTACAGCTCATAGCCAGGTCTCATGTCCAAGGGTCTCTCCAAGCGTCTCCACTGGCTCCTGTATTTTTGCAGCCCCTCCCCCACCTTTGAGGTCTTCATCTTGCCTGTCCCCAGCTACCTCTTGAGTTGATATCTATTCGTGACCCAAACTGAGTTTCCCAGAAAACTGAGGAACTTCACTCAACTGCTCCAACACACCAATATGATGGGGGAGGGGACTTGATCACTCTGTGGGTCTCAGCAGTGACTTTTGGGTTTGCTCACCCTTCCCTTCAACTCCCTAGCCCCAAAGAGCTTCCAGCGCAGGACAGATGGCCACATCAGGCTGGGACCCTGGGCCAAGTGACCAGAGGCAGAACTCCTGCCTGAGGACTCCAGCTTCTCTTCCTTAGGTGCTGTCTGATGGGGAGATGGCTGATACCCAGAACATTTCACTGGACAGCCCAGAGAATGTGGGGGCCGTGGCTGTCCCTGTGGTCTTTGCGCTCATCTTCCTGCTGGGCACAGTGGGCAATGGGCTGGTACTGGCTGTGCTGCTTCAGCCCAGCCCAAGTGCCTGGCAGGAGCCGGGCAGCACCACAGATCTGTTCATCCTCAACCTGGCCGTGGCAGACCTCTGCTTCATCCTGTGTTGCGTGCCCTTCCAAGCTGCCATCTACACCCTGGATGCCTGGCTCTTTGGGGCCCTGGTCTGCAAAGCTGTGCACCTACTCATCTACCTCACCATGTACGCCAGCAGCTTCACGCTGGCCACCGTCTCTGTGGACAGGTGCGCTGTGAGTGGGCGTGGGGGGGACTGGAACACATCCCTTAGGAAGGCAGGTGGGAGGCAGGGAAAGAATGCTCTCTGGGCCCCACAGGACATGCATGTGGGGACCATCCTCCCCTCCCCTACCCCCACCATCAGATTCCAGAGGCCACCTCTGTGTTCCATGTCACCACACAGCCTGGCACATAGTAGGTGCTCTGTAAATATCAAGTGAACGTCAAAAGAAATACAGTGCATTCAAGAGATATTTTATAACCACCCCCATCTGACCCAAGCTGTGGCCAGACCTGGTTCCCTGGCTTGGAACATGGTGTCCGATCCAAGCTCACTCCTCGGTCTGACTCGCTTCTCTCTGTGCCTCGCTTGGCTCCCAGGGAAAAGACTGCAGTGAACAATATCTAACAGCCATTCAGCCCTTGCTAGGTCTAGCCAGGCACTGGCTTGTGCTTGCTGCTTGCCTCCGCCCTGAAGCCTCACGACCACTCCCTACGGTTCTGGAGACCCAAGTCCTGTCGGGGACCGGGTCCCCTGCGCTAGGTGTGGACGCACGGCCGGCGCAGAGTGGCCCATCCGTCGTGCTCACTGCCCGCCCATCACCCGCAGGTACCTGGCCGTGCGGCACCCGCTGCGCTCGCGGGCCCTGCGCACCCCGCGCAACGCGCGCGCCGCCGTGGGGCTGGTGTGGCTGCTGGCTGCGCTCTTCTCCGCGCCCTACCTCAGCTACTACGGCACGGTGCGCTACGGCGCGCTCGAGCTCTGCGTGCCCGCCTGGGAGGACGCGCGCCGCCGCGCCCTCGACGTGGCCACCTTCGCGGCGGGCTACCTGCTGCCCGTGGCCGTGGTGAGCGTGGCCTATGGGCGCACGCTGCGCTTCCTGTGGGCCGCCGTGGGCCCCGCGGGCGCGGCTGCGGCCGAGGCAAGGCGAAGGGCCACGGGCCGCGCGGGGCGCGCCATGCTGGCGGTGGCCGCGCTCTACGCCCTCTGCTGGGGCCCGCACCACGCGCTCATCCTCTGCTTCTGGTACGGCCGCTTCGCCTTCAGCCCCGCCACCTACGCCTGCCGCCTGGCCTCCCACTGCCTCGCCTACGCCAACTCCTGCCTCAACCCGATCGTCTACGCGCTCGCCTCGCGCCACTTCCGCGCGCGCTTCCGCCGCCTGTGGCCCTGCACCCGCCGCCGCCGCCACCGCTCTCGCTGCCCTCCCGGGGCCCGCCGTGCACTCCGCCGCGTCCGCCCCATTTCCTCCGGCGCTTCTGGCCGTCCTGGGGACGCTGGGCCTCGGTGGGCGTTGCCGGCCGGGGGCGCCTGGGGCGCAGAGCCCAGGGGCGAGCCTGCTTTCCGCAGAGGGCCATCGAGAGCCCTGCCTGTTCCAGAACATGAGTAAACCCTGCCTGTCTGCACCCTTACTGTGTCCTTCGTCTGTCACTTCACTTCCCCTCGGACAGATGGCACTGGGCAAGAGGACCAGGCCGTGGCAGGTGCCCTCTGAAGAGCATTCAGAGTGTGACCCGATTTGTTCAAGCTTCAGCCCAACGGATCCCCCTGAGCAGCAGGGAAGGGGCTCGCTTGGCTGAGTGCAGTGCCCCCCCTCCCCCGCATGAGCCCCGGCTTGTATCAAACCTGTCTGGCAGGAGAGCAGCCTTCTGCCCACCACCTGGAGGGCACCTTCCAGTCTCCGCTTCCTCCTGTTACCAGGCTTTCTTGGTCCTAAGCGCTGGCCTATGTGATTTAAGCCCAGCAGCTAATAGTGCATGTTCATGAAACCCTCACTGCATGTGCTGGGATAGTATAAAGAGAGCTAGTTTCAGCCACATTTTACAAACGTAGAAGGCAAAGACCAGAGGTGTAGTGATTTGCCCAAGGTAAGGTCACATAGCCAATGTTCCCTAGAGGTTGGATTCAATTTCATGGCTAACATCACACAGTGGCCTTTCTTTTCCACCTCTGGGGCCTCTTCTCTGTTCCAGTGGTTGCTGCAGTTTTTCTTGGTTCCTCCTGCTTCCCTTTTTCAAGCCTGCAGCTCCCTAGCTCCCCACACCTGACTCTAGAAACCTCAGTATGCTCCCTGTACCCATCCTAAAGGAAGTTCTGTGTGGCTCCCAGGTGCACGCCAGCTGGGCTCCCTGGGGCACACAGTGCCGTGTCCATCCCCTGGCCCAGACACCTTGCACAGTTCCTTCAGCACTTGGTGCTCCTGGCTCCAGAGAGCCACCGAGCCTGGGCTGGGTCCCAGCTGCCCTCCCTTTACCCAGACTGCCCTATGGTCCCCTCCCTCCCTACCCACGTCACAGCTGGGGAAGTCTGTGGCTGTGGAAACCACTAATTAACCAATAAATCAGTCTGGATGGTTTCCGAGCTGTGCACCTTCCTCCCTCCCTTACCACACATCAATCATGTATATTACACTTGAGGCTGAAGTCTGAGATCCTGTGACCCCCATGTCTCCCTGTACCTCCCAGCTGTTGGGTGGTGTCCCCAACTCACCACAGCCTGCCACCTGCTACAGCCCAGGGGTCAGAGTGCCAGCTAGAAGCTGAGACCAGATGATGGAGCAAGGGCTTTCAGGCCTGGTGCTTCCCGTGCCCCCCAGGCCTCTACCAAGGCTCCCTCAGCTGACTCAGGACAAAGCAGTAGGGGTGTTTCCTGAAGCCAGGGGGCGATACTGTCCTCCATTTACCACATGTACCTCTTCTGTGCCTCCCAACTCTGGACGACAAGGGATAGTATCTCCATGTTCAGAAGGCAAGCTGAAGCTCTGCGGTGGGGGTCTGAGTTGAGGGGAGAGTTGAGGGGCACGCAGCACTAGGGACATCTCCAGGGCAACCCAGCAGCACCCGGGAAACATGTAAGGGTAGTGATAGAGTTCATTGCATGGCAGATGGCAAGTGACCACCAAAAAGTGTAGAACAGAATGTGGCTGGGCTACCTCAGGCTGTGGTAGGGGGATCCCAGCCTCTTAACTGAGAGTGGTGGTGCACACCTGTAATCCTAGCACTCAGGAGGCTGCTGAGGCAAGACGATTGTTGAGTTCGAGACCATACTGGGCACAAAGTGAGCTCAAGGCCAGCCTGAACTACATAGCAAGATCCTATCTCAAAAAAGACCAAAAAAAAAAAAAAAAAAAAGAATGACCTTCCCTAGGTTGGGTGGCAGACAAGCTTCCCCAGCCAAGGAGTTACAGAACCAGAGTTGAACCCATGTGGAACACCTTGTAAGTGTCCTGGAGCTCTGGGACTCTGTCACCTGATGGCAGGCAGCTGCACAGCCCTGGCTCCTGGGTGGCAGTCTAAGGCCTTCTGCTTCCAACGCTCTGTGGTCTCTGGCCCAGCATAGCCTCATAGAGGCCCTAGTCAATAGGAAACAGTATAGCCTGACCCATGGTAGGCACGCAGCAGATACTAGGTACCGGTGCACAGGTGCCAGGGAAGGAAAGACCCTGCCTCACCCTCCTCTCCTTTGTCCTCAAGCCATGTGCAAGGCTGCACTAAGCTAGGCTTAGGGACAAGACAGAGACACCTGACTGAGCTCATGCCTGCCTGGAACACTCAGTGCCTTGGCCCAAGCACCAAAAGGAAAAAGGACAGGGCTGCCACCACAGGAACGATGGGTCTGGGATGGAAGGACACTGAGGGATCTGAAAGGGTACAGCAGGGAAGCTCCTGTCTTTCTGAATGATCCAAGCAGGAATCTAAGAAGTGACACAGAATATGTTTTCCTAAGGTGAGCACCAGCCTGCATCAGGCCAGTGGATAGGAGCAGTGAGTGGGCTCGTGCACCTGGAGCAGGGTGGGGTTGGGCATGGGAGGCCATCAGGGGTGCCCTTGATGGTTCCCAGGAGGAGAGGGTCTCACCAGGGGTGCAGCTCAGAGCATCCCAGGCTGCTGTGCAGAGGCCAGGAGCAGAGGAGAACAGCAGAGGCCGCTCTCAGCTCTAGGGAGGAAAACCTGGGAGGCTGCAGCAGGCCTGGGAAAGCAAGAAGACTGAAGCCTGCTGTTGGGCGTGGCTGCTGAGGTCCCAGGCCTTGCTTCAGGGGGCTAAGGAAATGCTGAAGAGCAGATGGTCAGATAATTTGGTTAGGAGAGAGGTACAAGCCCCATAGAGCCCAAGGCAGGTGAGGGGGCAGCAGCAAAGTCTGAATGAGCCCTGGCCTTTGCCTTCAGAGTCTAGGAGGCCCCAGCAGACCCAAGGCCCCCATGGGCCACAGCTGAGCCTGGGCAGCCTTGAGGCCTGGGGTAGAGCCTTGCTTAGTTGGAGGGCAGTTTGAATTCCACCTGGCCTTCCTAAATGCAATTTAGGCCTGAGTGCCTTCTAGCTACTGGGCTCCCCGGGAGGTAAGGAAAACAAAAGCAGGGGAGCTGCAGAGCCAGAGATCTTTGGACTGGGGTTCAAACTCATGACCTTGCATTTGCCAGGCAAGCATTTGTACCATGGAGCTATCTCCCCAGCCCCAAGCCAGAGAAATTTAAACCCAGCAGGTGCCACCAGAAGATGCCACCAGAAGACTTCCTGGAGGAGCTAGAGCCTGAGCCAGCCCTGAAGCAGGAGTCACCAGGGCAGATGGGGAAGAGAGGGCTGGGCCACTGGCATCAGGGCACAGACCCCCTGCAGCGAGCTGGGCTGTGGGAAGGAATAAGTCCGCATCTGAAACCAAGGCTAGAGCCGGGGAGATGGCTCAGTAGAATCAGTGCTTGCCTGGCAAGTGCAAGGTTCTGAGCTCAATCCCCAGTACTGCTGAGAGAGAGAGAGAGAGAGAGAGAGAGAGAGAGAGAGAGAGAGAGAGGAAAAGAAACAGGCTGGGCTTCATCCTAAAGGTGATGAGCCACTAGAATATTTATTTTTAAACTTTATTTATTCATTTACTTATTTATTTATGTTATGGCCGGCTCAGTCTGCCCTGGGGGTGGGGTTGGCGCAGCATGTGGTGCTGGGGCTTTAGACCACTGAGCCATCTCGCTGGCCCCAGACACTAGAAGATTTTTCAACCAGTGACTTGACAGCATTTGGAGACCTCTCCAGCTGCTAGGATGGCTTGGCTGTGGGAGGTGGAAGCAAAGAGGAGCCTGGGGCACCGCGACCCTCAGGAGGCTGGGTGCGAATGAAGAGATGGAGGGTCCAGGACACGCATAGTGGGGAGGCTGGGTGCGAATGAAGAGATGGAGGGTCCAGGACACGCATAGTGGGGAGGCTGGGACAGGTGGGTCAGTGCTTGAGGGGCACGGTCAGGACTTGTGACAACTGAGGACAAGAAGGCTAGAGGGGTCCCATGTGGTAGCCAAGACTTGGCTAGGCCCTCCGGGGGTGGCAGTGGGGATGGCCAAGGGGCAAGGTATGTGGGGGAGGATGAGCTGGGTTGGAACATGGTAGGGGATGTCCATGGAGCGGTGGTGTGCTGAGCACCTGCGTGGCTTAGACTCTGCACTTGGCCCTGAAATTCATGTCATCTGCTTTAGAGTTTGGAGATGGACAAACTGAGGCTCAGAAAGATTAAGTAACATGTCCAAGGTCAGAGAGGCAGACCGGAACAGTTATTTTGTCTTTTTTCTAGTATTGGT
Organism: Capromys pilorides; assembly: GCA_004027915.1. Lineage (NCBI taxonomy): Eukaryota > Metazoa > Chordata > Mammalia > Rodentia > Capromyidae > Capromys > Capromys pilorides. Next base: position 14,399 of record PVKN010006323.1, read on the forward strand.
GATTTAAAAAAAAAAATCTATCTATCTATCTATCTATCTATCTATCTATCTATCTATCTATCTATCTATCTAGATATGGCCTGCTCAGCCCACCCTGGGGACAGAGCTGGTGCAGCACGTGGTGCTGGCGATTGAACCGTGGTCACTGCGTTCATCTAAGCTTGCCTAAGCAGGTGCTTTAAACTGCTGAGCTATCTTGCTGGCCCCTGATATTAGTGATTGAATCCAGACCCTTCACACTGAGCTACAGCCTCAGCCCTTTAAAATTTTTTTAAAACTTTTGAGACAGGGTCTCAGTGCTAAATTCCCCAGGTAGGGATCATACTTGTAATGCTCCCGCATCTGCCCCCCCACTCCCACCCCAGGGCAGGGGCATTAAGAGCTGGGGTTCAACTCCCATTTGTCTGATTCATGTTCTATGACCTTTAGGGGAAGCACTGGAGGGAGAGGCTGAGCTATGACCTCCTCATCCCCCACCATGCACAGCGCACAATGGCAGGGCTAAGGGTCAGCCATGGGAGGGCAGGGGAGGTGAGGCACAGCCTTGATGACCAACACCTCCCACCTAAGGCTGGTAGGAACATTAGCTGTCAATTCTGAGGTGTGGGTCAGGAAGGAAAACGAATTCCAATTAACCAAACTGAGGTTTCAACCCGTTAATGAGCATTGGTTCCTTGGCCCTGATGCAGGGCTCATTTGTAAACCACTGGCTGCAAGCAAGTAGCAGAAGGCCAGAGAGCTAGGCTGGGCCTGGGGAAATTGTTTCTGGCTTAAGAGGACCCAGCTGACTTACTGAGGCAGCTGCCTGATGCTGAGGCCAGTGGTCTTCGTAGGAATAAGGCTGGAGCAGGAGGAGGTTAGAGAAGAGCAAAAGTGCCAGCCCCAGGGAGGACCGGTGGCACTGGATGGCTCAGTGCTGAGGGCCACTGGCTGGGGGATCTGGTGGACCTGAGGGCAATTCAGACACTGCTGTGCCGGGAAACCACAGCGCTGGGCTCGAATCCTAACTTCCACACTACATAGCTCTCTGGGTCTTAAGTGACCTGCAGAAGCAAGCTCTGTCTGAGGCAGGTCCTATCTGAAGCAGCGGCTGTCTGGAGGTCTCTACCCCGGGGCTCTCTGCTGCTCGCCCACGAAAGCCCTCTCCCCGACCCCCAGCCTGACTGTAGGTACCACTGTGACATCCAAAGTCAGAGGGTCTCCAGGTGCTCATGGGCCAGCCAGAGTGGCTACTCTGTGAGTATAGGTCCTCAAATGCTCCAGCCTGGAGCCCTAACTGGAGTATCATTCAGGCAAGGTCCTTGGCCCCTGGAGCTGCTTACTGAGCACACTTCCTTGTCCTTGTGGGCCCTGAGGTCCAGCATTAGGACTGCGGCATTGACTTCCTTTTGGGCCCCAGGGCTGGGATCCAGGGCCTTTGCTGGGATGACTGACCCCAGGCCTCAGTCGGGTCTGCCTATACTGGCCTGGGCTCAGCATCTTACCCAGTCTAGGGAGCTGGCAGGGGACAGGAACTTTCTCCCACAAGAGCTTTGCCCCAGATGGGGACAGCTCTTTCTGTCTGCCCTGGGCTAAAGATACATCTGGCCCCTGGTGTGGAGGTGACATTTACCTGCCAGGGTGAATCCAGACCTCAGGACCCTTCTCCCATTTTAGCCAGCCCCCCTCTCACCCTCTGGGGTCCCAGCTCTGGCTCAGGCCTCACCTCCCCAAGCCACCCAAGGTCAGCCAGCCCCACTGCCCATCCAGCCCAGCCCCACCGTCCTGTCTTTGCCCAGGCAACCAAGGGCACACCTCCCCCACGAGCGTGCCGTATCACGTGCGCCACAAGGAACCAGCCAGAGCCATGGTCCAGAGAACAGCGAGTGCTTGCAGAGCCACCACAGCCACTGAGTCCCTATCAGCTATTTCCCAGGAGCACTGGTGACCATTCTGAAAACCTGGCAGATAATGATAAGCCTGGGCCAGACACAGCATCCCCAAGCAAATTAATTTTTTTTTTTTTTTTTTGTGGGACCAGGGTTCGAACTTATGACCTTGCACTTGCCAGGCAGGTACCTGTGCCATGGAGCTATGTCCCCAGACCCTAATTTTTTTTTCTGAGCTCAGTTCCCTACACACCTATAAAGTAGAGGGTGCAAAAAAGTAGTGACCTGACATTTTATTGCAAACACCAAAGCAGAGGTCCACAGGCACATAGTAGGTGCTTGGCAAACACCCTGGCCATGTTAGGAAACAGTGGATACAGCGAGCTCTGGTCCCAGCCCCTGCTGCTGCCAACCTGCTCCCTCCCCTAGCCCTGCCAGCAGGAGCAGCACAGGGGCCCAGGACACTGCCCAGCTGGGCTCTCAGCCAAGCCTGTGCTCAGAACAAAAAGTGACCACAGGATTTTCACACCTGTAACCCCAGCACTCTGACAGGATGAGGCAGGAGGATCGTAAGATTGAGCCTAGTGTGGGCAATTTAGTGACATGGAAAGTCTGGGGTCTATCGCTCCAAGAAAAGGCCCCAGGTCCCAAAACCCAAACAAAATACACCCCACTTCATCTGGATAAAATCAACAAATATATGTTCTTGCTCCTGCCTCTTCCCAGTCTGCCATGGCATCAGCAGCTCCTGGAGCACTGGCAATAGAGCCAACCCAAGAGGAACCTCTGCTGAGCTCTCTCTGGCCCTGGCCCAGCCAGTGACTAGCACCCGTGGGGGTTTCCCGACTCATTCTGGTGTCTGGGCCAATTTTATCTGACTGATTCTTCAGACAGATTTGGGGTTTCAGGAAACCTCTTGGCTGGAAATGGGGCGAGTCAGACTGGCTAGCTGCCCGGCTGGCTGGCACATGCTTGGTGGCTGATCTACAAGCCACCTCAAACTGTCTGCATCTGTATGGCCAGGCAGGGAGCGGATAACAGACACTGCCCTCACCCAGGAGCACACTCAGAACCAATGCCCAGGGGTGGAGACGGTGACCCAGGACTGAGGCATCAGGCAGTCAAGGCTGGCGGGGGACTAGGGTGCATGCTCCAGCCTCTGGGTTCCATCCCAGCGCAGCACATCACAAGGCCAGAAAACCTTGCATGACCTATGGGGGCTCAATAGGCCACTGACTGAACTTCTGTGACCTGCCTAAGGATGGAGTGGCACGCCCAGAGGAGCTGCAGTCCCCTCTCTTGGGCCCTGGAAGAGGGCAAGCTCAAGAAGACCCTTGGCCCTGCGTGGTCAGCTGCAGCTGGAAGGTACCGAATCACCTGGCCAGATAGGGAGGAAAGCTGCTCCCGCTGCACTGTGGCCCCTAGCTCCCCACTTCAGGGCATTCCTGGTACCCATCCTGGAGCAATGTCTTACCAGCCCTAGCTTTGAGCTTCCTCCTTGCAGGGTTCTGGGCCCCAGGCTGTGCCCACAGATTTTGTTAACACAGGGTCTCACTATGTAGTTCAGGCTGGACTTGAACACACTAGGTAGCCCAGGATGGCCTCAAACTTACAGTGATCCTCCTGCCTCAGCCTCCTCCATAAAGGGATTACAAGCATGTACCACTGTGTCTGGCATTTTTGTTTTTGTACTGGGAACTGAACTCAGGGCTTGCCAGGCAGGTGCTGTGCTGCTGAGCCACATCCCCAGCCCTTGGGCTGCTATCTTATACCTGTTTTCCTCCAGAACTCAAGGCTCCAGGTTACTTAAAACCTAAAGCATACTACACTGGGACCCAGGGACAAGCCAGGGCTTCCCAACTAGAGAGAGGGAAACGGGCAGGGCCACACAAAGAACACTGAGTGAGCCTCTAAAGTCAGTGTCCTAGGAGGGGCGGGCCAGACACGGCCCTGCCAAGGGGGGTGCTTCTGTGTCTGGGCCTGCGCACAGGACCACAATCTCTTCTGTGGCGACCTTGAGCTGCCACTGCTTTTGTTAGTTTCCTGCTACTGCTGAAGCAAATCACAAAGTGGCTGTTGCAACAGATTTATTTGGACAGTTCTGGAAGCTTAGAGCTGAAATTGGTCTCACTGAGCGCAAGTCTGCGCTGCCGGCAGAGTCTGCCTCCTGACGTTCGGAGAGGCCCTCTCCTTGCCCCGGCACGTGGAGGGCGGCTGCTCTGGACCTCCTCCTCGGCTTCCTGCACCTTCTCTGCCAGCGTCCAGCTTCCATCAGTACCTCATACTTCCTCTCACCCTCAGCTTCTCTAACCAAATCCCTGTGATGACATCTGGTCATCTGGGTAATTTGGGATCAACTGCCCCAGAACCCTGCTCTATCCATGAGCTTCTGTCAGATGAGCCAAGGGTCACAGGGTCCTGGGATGAGGACCAGCACATGTGGGAAGCTATCAGCCTGTGACAGTGAAGGCTGCGAAAGGCCCCACCTCCTCGTGCTCCTGCAGCTGAGAGAAAAGGGCTAGGACTGCATGCCTCGGCCTCCACAGGGTCTTTCCTAGCCCTGGTAAGGTTTGAGTGTCCCGCACCTCTCTTTCTAACCAGGGAAACTCACTGAAGCATCAAGATGATGGGTCTAAATTTCCACATTGGTGAGAGGTATAGACCAGGAGAAAGGCCCGTGCTGCCCCAGGCTGAGGGTACCCATTCTAAGCCAGCTCACGACAACCAGCTCAGAGCCAGGAGATGGCCTGGGCCTGCGAGGGAGGCCATGTCCAAGTGGAACCTGCAACTGGTGTGCAGCTACAGAGGCCATCTGCACCCCTCTGGGCCCACAGAAATAACAGAGACAGTGTCTGGGAGCAACTCCACGGTCATGGAGAATACATCCTGCTCCCCAGCAATCGAGGAAATGTCTTCCAAAGTCCCAAACACTGGGCTTTTCCTTTGTGCTGAGGAATGCAGGGTGGGGCACTGGCCAGCAGGAAGGCAGGGACGCTTCTGGCTACCTCTTCTCCATGTTCTGCATCTGCAAGCTGAGCGAGGTGAAGCTGGCCAGCAGGTCAGTCACTTCATCCACCTGTGGGACGAAAGCCAGGCTCCACTCCCAATGCCAGGGCACCCAGGCCTTTCCGTCACCCCCTCCACAGGCAAGGGACGCAGGCGTCGTCCCCACTCCCAGGGGACACAGCAGCCTGCATCTGGTTATGGGACCCTGGACACCACAGGGCAGGACCACTGCAGCTGCAGACTCTTCTAGTGGCGCACTTGGCCACAGCTGGGGACCGGCTGGCCCTTGACTCACCTGCTCTTTGGTGCTGGTCATCTGAAGACGGGTACAGAGGTCATCCAGCCGCTCGCGCTGCTCATGCCGCCCCAGGCGCTCCAGATACTCCCGCAGCATGTGGATGATCTGCAAGGAGAGAGGCGCTGAGCCACCCAGGCTAGTGGGATGCATGGGGAGGCTGTGGGCACAGGGCAGTGTGGCTGTGGCGAGCCTGGCTTCTGCGCTGCGCCAGCCGGCCCTTGGCTTACCTGCTTCACCTCCAGCCGCACGGCCTCCAGGCACTGGGAGTGACCCTCCTGCAGGATGTTCAGCTTGGACTTGGCCAGGTGCAGGGGCGTGCGACCTGCTCGGTCAAGGGCGTCCACGCGGGCCCCTGCAAGAACGGGCAGGTGAGCACGCTGCGGAGGAGGGGTGGGACAGGGCAGGGAGGCTAGGAGGGTGGGGCCTCATACCTCCTCGAAGCAGTGTGGTGATGACAGGGACATGATTGGTGCAGGCCGCTGAGGAGGAAGAACAGGGACTTAAGAATCCAGGCCCAGCAGGAGGAGGAGCAGAGCTGCGTGCCCCAGGGTGACATGGCCAACAGATGCCTCCCAAGAAGGTGTCACTATCACCGGGCAGCAGCTGGGAGAATGCAGCAATAAGTTCCCCTTAGAGCTGGGGAGCCTGAGGCCAAACATGGAGCGTGCCTTGCTATCAGCCACAGGGTCAGCCAGCAGCAAGGCTGGAACAGCCAAAAGTCTCACAGATATGCCCATCTGGTTGTGAAATCTCAGTGCCCAGGGCGTGGCCAACTGCTGCGTACTGAGTGTCTGTGGGACACAGGCACTGGGAGCGCGCCCAGGCTGCAGGATGGGCCAGGCGCTGCCCAGCAGGACCCCCAGCTCCCATCCGCTGTGTCTGCTGATGCCTCCAGGCACTCACCCAGGTGCAGCGGCGTGTTCCCCAGCCCGTCGCGCTGATTGGGGTCAGCTCCATGGTCCAGAAGCAGTTGCACTGGAAACAGGAAAGCCCGGAGGCGCCATCAGACACTGTCTGTGCGCAGCCTTGTCTGGCTGGGGGTTCAGAGCGCGGATGCCGAGTGCAGGACACTGCTGTTCTGTTGATTCATTCCCTCACTCACTCGTCACCCCACAGAGCTTGTGCACAGGACCCGAGGCCAGAGCTGAGGGTTCTAGGAGGCTCTCTCGGGCAATGCCGTGTCAGGCAACTAAGGTTCCTTTCCTTCTTTCTATCACTAAGCTACATGTCTGCCCTCTTCAAAATGTGTTACTAAGCACACCTGTAACCCAGCACTTAAAGGCTGAGGCAGGAGGATCACTGCAAGTTCCAGACCAGCCTGGGCTACAAAGTGAGCGCAAGGCCAGCCTGAACTAATTAATGAGACCCTGCCTCAAAAAGACAAAAAAAAAAAAAAGTATTACTATTATCTTTTCTGTACTGGGGATCGAACTCAGGACCTCACACTTGCCAGGCAGGTACTGTACCACTAAGCTAAATCCCTGGGTCCAACAATGTATTATTTTGAGATAATGTTTCACTAAATTTTCTAGGCTGGCCTCAAATTTGAGATCCTCCTGCCTCAGCCTCTCAAACAGCTGCTATCACAGGTGTGCATCACCACCCCCTGCGTGACTAGGGTACTGAGGATTAAGGAAACTGCTAGCAAAGGCTTCCAGGGCACCTCCTGCTCTTCTGCAGCCAAGTGCCATGGTGCAAATGAGGACAGCAGCTGATGCTGTGTGAGCTCCGTGAAAGTCTCCTCCTCCTCAGGCACCACCAGGGCACACGGGTGGGCTGTGGTGCTGCCGGGGTTTGCCAATCACCCATCTGGTTGCACAGGTGAGCCAGCCTGGGTCCAGGACACTGTACGGGGAAGCTGAGCCTCCCATCATCCATACTGCTAATTCTGGAATGATCATAGGCCTACATGTGAAAGCTCAAAGAGTCAAACTTCTAGAAAAAAGCAGGAGAGCATCTTTACAACCGTGGGACAGGCAGAGACTTCATATGCAGGCTCAGAAACACCAACCGCGCACAAGAAAAGATTCATAAATTCGTTAAAATTAAGAATTCATGTTCCTGGGGCTGGCGAGATGGCTCAGTGGTCTAGAGCACCTCCTTGGACAACCTTGGGCAGCCACAGGGACTGCGGTTCGATCCCTGGCTGCGCCAGCCCCCCCGCCCCCCCACCCACAGGGCAGGCTGAGCCAGCCAGAAAACAAATAAATAAATAAATGAGGTTTAAAAAATAAAATAAAAAAATAAACTTCAAAAAAAAAAATGTTTTAAGAATTCATGTTCCTTAAAAGGTACCATTCACAGAGCGCAAAGGAAAGCCAAAAGGGCAGTCAGGTAAAACTGGGAATGTTTTATGTCCCAAATGATAAACAATTCTTAGAGCCAGCAATAGGGGCACACACCTGTATGGATTTTACTGTTTGTTTGAAGACAGGGCTCTACTGTGAAGTCCGGACTGCCTTGCACTTGCAGTGCTCCTTTCAAGTGCTGGGATTACAGCGTGTGCCGTCATGCCTGGCATACACATAGCTGTAATTCCAGCACTTAGGATAGCAGGATTGCCAGTGTGAGGCCAACCTGGGTGATACAATGAATTCAGGGCCAGCGTGACTACGTGGTGAGCTCTTTCTCAAAAGAAGGAATTCCTGGGGCCTGGGAGATGACCATCTAACCATCTGCCTGGCAAGTGCAAGGACCCAGGTTCAACCCCTGGCACCTCATGCTGTGCTGACCCTATAATGAGCCAGCCACCAAAACCCAACATGGTGGCCCACGCCTGTAATCAGTGCTGGGAAGGCTGGGACAGGAGGATCACTACAAGTCTGAGCTGTGTAATGAGACTCTATACCAAATAAATAAATAAATAAAGATTCTTTTAAATCTTAAAAAAAATAAATAAATAAAAATAAAAAATAGGGCCTGCCAAATAGCTCACTGGATTAAAGTACCTGCAAGCAGGCACAAGGAACAGGTTGCCATTCCCAGGCCTGCCATGCTGGTCTCGCCCCTAGGACTCGCTGAAACGACAACTGAGGCTGGGCTTGCTGGCACGAGCCTGTAATCCCAGCTCTTGGGAGACTGTAAACAGGTGTATCGCTACACGTCTGATCTAGTAGTGAGACCCTGAACACCCTGTAGACCCTTCCCTAAATTACAAAAGGAAAGAAAAAAGAAAAAAAGAAAATTAATTCCTACAACTCAGTAAGACAGCATGTTTAGGAAAATGGACAAAAAAATCAAAAGTCAAAAATCTCAAGCCAGGAAAAACAAAAACAAAATAAAACAACAACAACAAAAAAAATGAGTGTAGTGGCACACACCTATAATCCCAGCACTTGGAAGGCTGAGGCAGGAGGATCAGCCTGGGCTACAAAAGTGAGCTCAAGACCAGCCTGAACTGCATAGTGAAATCCTGTCTCAAAAAAGACAAAAAAAAAAAAAAAAAAAAAAAAAAAAAAAAAAAAAAAAAAAAAAAAAAAATCCCAAGCCGGGGAGTAACACAAATACCCCTTAGAAGGAGGATGGACAAGCCAGGAATGGTGACAGATGCCTGTATTCGCAGAACTCAGAAGGCTGAGGCAGGGTCCCTGCAAGTTAAGACTAGCCTGGGGGCTGGGGAGATAGCTCCGTGGCACAAGTGCCTGCCTGGAAAGTGGCAAGGTCATCAGTTTGAATCCAAGTCTCACAAAAAAAAAAAAAAAAAATTAAGACTAGCCTGGGCTATACAGTGAGCAGGGCTGTGTGTACTACATAGTGAGACCCTGTCTCAAAAGAAAACTAAAAACAAACAAACAAAAATGGAGGAGCAAATGTGGGGGATATCTTGGCAAGGCATCAACCTAAGTGGACAGACTACAGACCCATATCACACTCCTGGGAAGTATGCTATAATTTTTTTTTTTTTTGTGGGACCGAGGTTCAAACTCACAACCTTGCACTTGCCAGGCAGGCACTTGTGCCATGGAGCTATCTCCCCAGCCCCTATAATTTTGATTAGAAGAGTGATATACACCTGTGATCTCAGCTGCTCAGGAGGCTGAGGCAGGAGAATAGCAAATTCAAGGGCAGCCTGAGGAACTGGGTGAGACCCTGGGGTATAGCTCAGAGGTAGGATGCTTGCCTAGTATGCACGAGGCCGAATTGAATCCCCTGGATGGAGACAGCCTGGGAGGGCAGGGGGGCTGCTAGGACCGGGAAAGAGTGTCCTTGTGGGCCCAGGGCTGGCTCAGGAATGTAGGCACATGTGGTTCACTGTTCAAAGTTAAATCACAATTTTTAATTTTTTTTTTTTTTTGAGACTGGGCTGTGCTACGCAGTCCAGGCTGGCCTTGAACTCTCAGCAATCCTGCCTCAGCCTTCTGAGTGCGGAGATCACAGGCGTGTGCCCCCATGCCTGGCTAATTACTCCACAATACAGAGTCTGCTGCCCTGCACTGTCTTGGCACTGCACTAGACACTGCCCAAGGGTCTAGAGGTCGGTACCCACCCTCCCCATGAGGACACCTCACTGCCACCTTGGCCTCAGGAGTCCCTCACACCCTCTCTGCAGGTTCAGCCCTTCCCTGCCTGGCAGGCCCACTCCTCAGGCCAAGGGTAGGAAGGGTACCTCAGTGCCTAGTTCCCCTGAGATGCAGCCCCTGGGAATTCCCGACCTCTGCCCCTCCCAGGACTCACCGATCTGGTCATTGCCATTGCAGGAGGCAAAGTGGAGAGCGGTGCGGCCCTTGTCGTCCGCTGCGCAGGGGTCCACACCATCGTCCAGCAGCTGCTGCACTGACAGCACCAAGGGGGAGAGAGGAAGATGAAGAAGTGGCAGTGTGGGCCCTGTGCAGGCCCCATGGACAGGGAGCAGCTCAGAGCCCCAGGAAGGGGTCCACAGGGCCGGGGAGAGCTGTCCCGGATGCATCTCCACAGGCACTGCCAAGACAGGGGTTTGTTCTCCTGAGGGGACAACTGAGGACTACAGGTTCAGAGCACCCAAACTACAGCCCACAGTTCCAGCACACAGGAGGCAGAGGCAGCGGGACTGCTGTGAGTTCAAGGCTATCCTGGCTACACAGTGAGTTCAAAAAGGTATTTTTTGCTAGCCAAGGCTGCACATAGTGAGACCCTGTGTCAAAAACAGAAAAGAAAAACGAGAGAGAACAGGACAGGAGGCAGGCAGAAAGACACCCTGCCCCGGGGACTCTGGCCCGGTCCCTCCAACTCAGCTTGGATCCACATCCATTCCAACTGCACACAGCTGGCCCGGTAGTGACTCATGCTGACTTGGACCCCCAGAGACAGTCTCTGGAGCAGACAGAACAAGACACATGGACTAGGCCTTAAGCTAAGCCACAGAAGAAATAAAGGAGTTCATTGCCATGAGTTCTGAGTGAGGAGCTGGGCTGGGGGCGCCAGGGGAGGGGGCGCCTGGATTTAGCCTCAGGCAAAATACCGCCCAGGATTAGAATCCAGAGCTAAGCTGGGTGTAGTGGCGCATGCCTGTAATCCCAGCCCTTGAGAGGCTGAGACAGGAGGACTGGTATGAGTTTGAGACCAGCCTGGGCTACACAAGTGAGCTCAAGGCCAGCCTTAACTGCATAGCGAGACACTGTCTCAAAAAGACCAAAAAAAAAAAAGTGGGAGGCTCTGCACACCAATGTCCACAGCTAGCTGAGGGGGGAACGACGCCGTGCAACCCTAGAATCAGCAGCATTTCTGTCCCTGTGTGTCTTTTCGAACTGCCAGCTGTGTACTGTTCCTGGCTTCAACCTGGCTCTACAAATTTGTCTCTCCTACTAAACACATTTCCTCAGTTTTTTGTCTTAGTTTTTGTTTTGGAGCTGGCAGCTTCTCCAGCTGTGTGCCCAGGGAGTGAGGCTGGCTCTAGCCACGCTGTGGAGTGGGGACGGGATCGGGGCAGGGGACACTGGGAGCATGGAGGGAGAGCTCCAGGTCACCGTGGTACACAAGGACATTTGCTGCAAGAGAACCAGCATCACCATGGTACAACAGAGTAAAACAGGCCACTCTGGTGCTGTGATTGTGCAATTAGAGCCTTCACAGAAAGTCCTTCGGCTGCCTCTATGGGGAGCCATCAAAACCCGCGTTCCCTTTGATGTGAAATTCCGAAGCTGGGAGGTGATCTTGAAAATGACAAAAATGACACTAAATAACTCTGCCTTTGCAGGGCATGAGTGAGTCCACTAAAAGCTGTGGTCATGGGGCAAGGGCCGTTGCTCAGAAGGAGATGGCTTGCCCAGCACAAACAAGGCCTTGTTTGCAACCCCCAGCACCAAAAAGAAAAAAACCTATGGTTTTAATTAGGAAATGGAATTACAAAGTGATGTGTGGCGCTTTTTTTCCTGGCATGGGGTCTTACTACGTGTTTAGGCTAGCCTTGACTCCTGGGCTTGAGGGGTCCTCCTGCTTTAGCCTCCCAAATAGCTGGAACTACAGATGTGTACCACCGACCTGGTTTGTGCGTGTGCTTGTACATGCACACGCACACACTTTCTCTACACACACACACACACACACACACACACACACACACGTATTTGGTGCAGGCTCTCACTATGCAGCTCCAACTGGTAGTGATCCTCCTGTTTTCAGGCTCCCCAGTGCTGGGATTATTACAGCCATGTGCCACCACACCAGGCCTGGGGGCAGGGCTGGTGTAGCACATGGTGGTGGGGAGCGAACGCCAGGCTCTGTGCTTGCCTAAGCAGGTGCTTTAGTCCACTGAGGTATCTTGCTGGCCCTACTTGGCTTTGATTTTTTTATTTTGACCTCATAGACTGTAGAAGAATCATACAGCCTAGGGCCAGCGAGATAGCTCAGTGGACTAAGTGCCTGCTTAGGCAAGCATAGGGACAGGGGTTTGATCCCCAGCACCACATGCTGTGCCAGCCCTGCACCCGGGGCTGAGATCAGGCATGGTGGCACATGCTTGTAACCCAGAGCTAGGGAGGCTAAAAACAAGAGGATCACTATGAGTCTGAGCTACATAGTGAGACCCTGTACCAAATAATTAAAAAAAAAAGTTAAACTGGTACAGCAAAAAAAAAAACAAAGGTCCCACAGACTACATAAAACATTCATAATGCACAAAATTATATGTGGGCTATACCATATGTATACTGCAACTTATAAACTCATAAAGAAAATTAAAAATAAACCCATAAATAAACAACAACACAGGGGAGGCAAGATGGTTTAGTGGTCTAAAGTGCCTGCTTAGGAAAGCTTAGGCAACCTCAGGGACTGTGGTTTGATCCCTGGCACCACATGTTGCACCAGCCCCACCTCCAGGGCAGGCTGAAGAATTCTTAAAAGTCAATACTTTGGGGCTGGCAAGATGGCACAGCAGTCTAAAGTGCCTGCTTAGGAAAGCTTAGGCAACTGCAAGAACTGCGGTTCAATCCCCGGCACCACATGCTGTGCCAGCCTCACCCCCATGGCAGGCTGAGCCAGCCACAATAAAAAAAAAAAACCAGGCTGGAGAGGTAGCTCGATGGCATATGCACCTGTCTAGCAAGAATAAGGTCCTGAATTTGATCTCTAGTACGGAAAAAAAAAAAAAAAAAGAGATGACAAGTGGGGGAGCGAGAGACTCAGCCCACTGTTCTTGGACTAACTGTGAGTGGCATTTCGGAAAGATGGGGAAACAGAGAAATGGTTTCTCCCAGAACCTCCAAAATGGAAGTCTGCCATGCACATGGAGGTGGGGTAGGGGTGGGGGTGTCCCGATAAGACACGGTCATGGTGCTTATGGAGACCTGGGCTGGCTTCAGCCCAAGCACAGAGCGCTCCTGTTCATGTCACTGGGGCCCCTAATGTGGGGTAATCAGTGAGAGCAGCCACAGACACTAACACACCACTTTCCTCAGACTCACAAGAAGCATTAAATCAGGGGGTGAAATTATACTTTTTTTTGGTCCTGGAACCTGTCCTTGTCCCTTTGATACTGCTATTGCCCTATCAGGACAGCATTGGCACAAAACCAGCCACTGGTTTTGCGAGGAGCACGGCCCAGGCTCCACAAGGCTCTGTTAAGTAAACAAGCTCAAGAGCTACTTGACCTGGAGCCCACAATGTTGCTGACAGCTGGAAATGGCAAATGACCAGCTGGCAGTGGGTGTGGCTTTCACCCTGTTAGCCACCAGAGCTCCAAGGAGTGCCTGCTCTTCGGAGATCAATATCGTTACCAGGGATATAAAGTAAGCTCAAGGCAGACCAGGGAGATAGCTCAGAGGCAAAGTGCCTGCCTGGCAAGTGCAAAGTCCTGAGTTCGATCCCCAGTTCTGCAAAAAAAACCCCACAAAACAACAAAAAAAAAAGTGAGTTCAAAGCCAGCCTGAGATGTACAGGGAGACCCTGTCTCAAAAAAAAAAAAAAAGGGCTGCAGAGATAGCTCAGTGGCACAAACCCCTACCAGGCATGTATAATAAGGTCCTGCATAACCAGGGAGCCCATGGGATGAGGAGTTCTGTGACTCTGGAGGCTGAGGGGGACAAAGGAGCACAGCCGCTGAGTATCTAGGCCTGATTAACCTACAAGAGGACTGCAGAGTCAGGGCCACTGCAAAGCCAGGCATAGTGGTGCACACCTATAATTCCAGCTCTTAGCAAGCTGAGCAGAGGGATCACCGAGTTTGAGGCCAGTGTGAGCTACATAGTGAGTTCAACATCAGCCTGAACTATGTAGGAAGACTCTCTCAAAAAACAAAAGCCAGGTGTAGTGCCAGACCTGTAATCCCAGCACTTGGGAGGCTGAGGCAGGAGGATCCTTGGGAATTTAAGACCAGCCTAGGCTACAAAGAGAGCTCAAGACCAGCCTGAACTGCACAGTGAGACCCTGTCTCAAAAAGACAGAAAGAAAGAAAGAAAGAAAGAAAGAAAGAAAGAAAGAAAGAAAGAAAGAAAGAAGAAAGTCAGAACCCTTGCAGTGAGCTGGCAGACCGTCTTCGCAGTGTTGGTCACCCGATCCCACATCTGCCTGGCCCAGCCTGGCACCCTATGCCCATGCGCACACTCACCTGTTTCTACGTCATTGGCATTGGCCGAGTCCCTCAGCCTCTTCAGAGCTGGGAAGAGAACAAGAGGTCGGTCTTTGAAAAACATCATCCTGATGAAACAGAACAAGCCTGGCTCCCAAGCCTCCCTTAGTCATC
>PVKN010006324.1:0-28704 GCA_004027915.1 Capromys pilorides
CATGAAAACAGCATGTTCCATATACATTGTTGTGGTCAGAGTTTGCAAAGGAAACAATAAAGGGCATATAATTCATAGAATTATTTTATAATACTCATCGAAAGAGTCACATACAAAGATAGTGCTAGAAATATGTCCACATGCTAAAGACCCAAAGAATCCAGCTGAGAGCCTGGGTCCCATGGCAATGTCCTACATGAATTTAGCTGAAGACCTAAGGCCAATGACAATGCCCCACATAAGTTCAACTGGATGGCATGAACCCACAACAGTATTTCAAGCATTTTCTTTTTCTTTTATGTATTTAGTACAGGGTCTACAGCGTCTTATTACACAGATCAGACTCATAGTGATCCTCCTGTTTTCAGCCTCCCAAGTGCTGGGATTACAAGTGCACATCACTATGCCCAGTCTCATTTGCTTTCTCAGGGTGCCTGGAAGGTGGGGCTGGCACAGTACACTGGGGATCAAACCCCAGTCCCTGAAAGCACTGTAGACCTCTGAGCTATCTGGCTGGCCCTCTCATGCATTTTCGCAGGATGTACTTGACACCTTGCTGGTTTGCTGTTTTGTCAGGAGGTTCTTATTATATTATGCAATGTATAGTTAACAGGAACATAAAATATCAATAAAGTAAAGCATTAAATTCTTAATATATGTTGTGTGCTTAGAATAAACAACCACATCTTCACATTAGCTGTGTTCTTATAAAACCTAAGAGATAATTGCGGTGATAAAAACCTAAATGAGCTAAAACACAAACACAAACAAAAGTCTACCAAAGAAATAATCTTTGCTTCAACTGTCACAACTCACAGCAATCTGCACACATGACAACTGCATGTTCCATGTACATGTCTTACTTACATGGACAGCACATGTCTTTAGCTGTCCTTTCCTGTGTGGCCATTTTTGTCACTTTTCTTCTCGTCCTGTTTTGTCAAGAGCTTCTTACTAAGTTGTACAACATGCACTTAGCAGGGAAATAAGATATCAATAAAATAAAATCAAATGTGTAATGAGTGTTTAAAATAGACACCAACGTTTTCACATCAGCTGTTTATTTGCTTACAAAACTCGAGATAACATCAAAAATAAAAATCTTGCTGAACTACAATGAAAATGCCAATAGAACTCTACAACGACGATAATCTTTGCTTCAGTGGTCCCACCCAAGGCAATCTTTACACATGAAAATTGCATGTTCCATTCACAAGTATTGCTTACACTGATAGCATGTGTGTTTTGTTTTCCTGTACTTTTTGTAGATCACAATTGACATCTTTTTAATTTTCCTGTTGTCATAGTTTGTCTTTGGGATGCCACATGTGACTCATCACCTGTCAGCTCACCAGTGTGGGCCACAATTTTTAGCATAGTTCCCTGGGCAGAAACATTGTGTTTTTCCTTTGCTGTAAATGATCTCTAATGAGCTCCAGTGCCAATCCTCTAAGAAAATTTCACCTGGTATTTTTGCATTTGTTATTTTCTTTGCCAACTTTCCAACTATTTATGCCACATATGTTCAGGATAGAATAAAACACAATCATTGGCCAATGCTTTGTGTTTTGAGTGACATCACCAAATTGCTGCGTAATTCATCAACATCTCCTCTACCTTTGGTTTTGTTTGACAAAGTTTCCATCTCAGGCTCCCATTTTGTCAAGGCCTCTCTATCAGTATTTCCATCATGATGCAATGTTGACATCAGCAGTACCAGTTTTTTTTCTTTTCCATATAGGATACTAAAGTAAACCTTTCTGAAACCCAAGGATTGTACTATACAGTTATCTCTTTTTAAATTGCAACATTTCATTTGCAATTTCTGCTTTGTTCCTGTGTACAGTTTCTGTGCTAGTCAACTTGCTCTCCCTTAGCAAGTGTAACATCAGTTGGAAACTGGGAAGCCAACTGCTGAATGTCACATTCCAATTCCAATTCCAGTGTCACATGTCCACTTTGCCAACATTCCAATTAGTTTGAGAGATGCCAGTAATAAACAGTTGAGTTTATTACTATATGAATAAGAACCCAATGGCTAAGTTCCAGGATAAACATCTAAGTTACATGCATAGTAAGTCTTCACATCTAAAAAGGTATAAATTTTTATGCCATATTTTGACTCATCACTTTTCCATTGGTCTTCTACATTCCTGAGATTAACATGAGAAATTCATGATAAGTACAGCAGACATGAATACTTTCAGTTCAGTTAGTAAGCTACTATCATAAATACACTCTTGAATATGATTGTTGGTTCATACAGAATGTTTTACTTGTACTTTAGCCCTCGTGTGTTTCTCAGTATCCTGTAGCATTTTATCTGTTACAATTTCCAACACTGAATGGCAATGCTGGCATTCTGTCTACTACTTTTCACCCCTGCCAAGACCTTCACTGTAGTTTTGGACCTGCTTCTACCATTGGATTGTTCCATTAGGTTGTGTGACCATTTTGCAGCATTTTGACTAGTCAAATATGTACTCACCTTTCTGTTTTCTTTGTCTTCTGGATCAAGGAGGTCTGCATTCTCTGTGTCTGTATCAGTCAATTCTTTTTCCATTTCACTGTCACAGAAACGTTGGCTCATACAGTCAACATCAAAGTCATCATCATCATCCACCCAACTGCTTTTCTGTTATGAAAATGTATACTTTACCGTAATGGATCACCTTCATCACCCATGCATGAGTAATCTGATAATTCACTTTTGAATTCCCAAATGTGCAAATATGATTTTACATGTTTCATTGTACCAAACTGAGCTATTTTTACAAGAAAAATCAAAAAAAGACTTTTAAAAAACAAATCATAGAGTGGCGTGAGTGTTTTTTTTTTTTTTTTTTTGGATGTGTGTGTGTGGGTGTATTATAACCTCTGTGATGCTCAGGTAAAACATATGTCAAACCTGCCAGAGCATCATGTGAGTGAAAATCCTATTCTGCCACTTTTGCACAAGTGCATACACCTTTCCTTTCATTGTACCAAGTGAGTAAACACAAAGATTGGTTCCTATATCCCTGAAGCAAAGGTACTGAGATGCACAGCCAGCTACTACTATGCTAAAGTAAAAATTTACAGTAGAAAATTAGGGATGTGTTTGTTGAACCCAAGTGTTATACTCACTGATGAGTTTTGTTGTGGAGTCTGAGGCAGTTGATAGGGTTGTTTTTGGTCTGGTGACTGGAGACCCTACAGACAAGCATGAAGCTTTTAAATAGGTCTTTCTGTTTGGATAATCAGGCTGCTAGAATATGAGAGGAAGGTTGTGTCTTGCTGGCTGTGTGCAAGCTGGGAGAAGTAAACGCAAGTCTCTGGTTGAAACCAAGAAGTAAAAAAGAAGCAGAAGCTTATCAACAAGGTTCAGGTTGATACCAGAGCTTCAGGGCTTGAATCAGAGTATGTGGAAACTTCATGGCTCAAATGATCTGTTCAATCATTTGTGAGCTCTTTTGCTTTTCAATTTATATTTGTGAATATACTTTTTACTTACTGAGTCCTCTTGCATACACCAGCCAGTATGATCCTCATAGCAGTCCCATCAGATAGGTCAGGGTATGTCTCACCCTATTTTATAGACAAGAAAATAGAAACATTCTTCAAAAAGTTTTCCTAAGTGGTGGTGATCGAGCAACTGAGTCTCATTTCCTGTCTCCCAATCTCACTGTTCAGAGTGATTTTGGCTGTGCTGTACTTACTCCCTAAGAAAAATAGTGGCATGGCTTGAGGTATGGTGAGATAATTGCTAGTTGATGGATTATTTCAACTTCCTGCATGAATTTCTGAAATTCTATCATCTTCAATCAATCATTCATTCCTTTGATTTAGCTGGTATCTCTCCAGATCTTCTCTTATGAATGCAAATAATCCCTAGGAGCCTTAATGAGATATAAATTTGCCATGGTAACATCCATCTCCACAGCTAGATGAGATCAAAGTAGTCCTGGATGGAAATGTTGATGGAAGATGGAGAAAGGGAACCTTGGAATTGAATGTATTTCTATGAAGGGTAGGTTGCAAGGATGTACTTGCTTTCTATTGTTGCATCAAAAATAACTAAAACATAGGCAGCTTTAAAAGCATACACATATATGATTTTATAATTTCCATGAGTCAGGAGTCTGGGCATGATTTAAGGTGGATTCTCTGCTCAGGGCCTCACAAAGTTGCAGCAAAAATGCTGGCTCCTTTGCATTCCTTTGTAAAAACTTGGATTTTCTCCCAGGCACATGGTTATTAGCAGAATTCGTTTCCTGTGGTTACAGAAGTAAGTCACTCAGCAACTAGAGGTACTTGCAATCCACCTCCAACCCTTTAGGCAGTTCAGGGGAAAGAAACTTGCTTCAAGGCCAGCTGGTTCTGTCTCCCTAGTCTCTAAGATGGGGTGTTGTCTAGTGTAATGTAATCATAGAAGTGGTGTTCTGAGATTTCACTTGAAAATCCAGATGAGTAGGTAATGTTTTCACTGGGAAATAGCTGATAAGAACCAAGTAGTGGCCATCCTCTGGTACAGGGAAATATTCTTTCATTTTTTGAAGTCCTTGCCTTCCATGCATGCTGAGTGTGCTCTGCTATCCAGACTGCTTCAATCAGTTTCTGGGCCTGTTCTACTGTAGGCATATGAATTTGGGGCCCAGGACTAAATTTTTTGAAAAAAAAATATAACTATATAAGAAATGAAATAAAGAGACTTGGACTGAGAAAAGGGGGAAGCTGAGGCAAATATGGCCCCATAGCCTCACAAATATCTTGTTGTAATATATAAGAAGATGGGATTGTACAGATTTGGGGATTTTCCTGGTTCTATACTCAGATGCAGATATTTAACTGAACCTCAGTTCCTTATTTATTCCCCTGAGAGTTTCTGATTCAAATGAGCTCAATTGAGTTAGAGTTTAGTAATCGGTAATTTTGTCAAATGCCCAAAGTGATTCTTAATGATCAGGAAAATTTGGATAACAAGACCATTCACAATTAGACATTAATTAGCTAGCAGCCATGGACATAGAAAATAAAAGCCAGCTTTTGGAGAAAGTTATTAACAATTAGGGCTCGCTAAACAAGGATGCAGGGGGAGTATTTCAGTTCCACCAGGTGTATTCTCAGAGACAGAGTACTTAAAGATTTAGAATCTTGGGCCAGCCAGACATCTCAGTGGATTAAAGCACCTGCTTAGGCAGACCCAGGGGATGGAGGTTTGATCCCCCACAAGCTGTGTTGGCCCTGCTCACAGGGCCCACTGAGACAACAACTGAGATTGGGTGTGGTGACGTGCACCTGCAATTCCAGTGCTTGGGAGGCCTGAAGACAGGAGGATCATTAGGAGTCTGATCTGTATAATGAGACCCTGTAGATCCTGTACTAAATACACTAAAAAGAAAGAAAACAAAAACACTTCAGAGTCTGGGAAACTAAATCAGAAATAC
Organism: Capromys pilorides; assembly: GCA_004027915.1. Lineage (NCBI taxonomy): Eukaryota > Metazoa > Chordata > Mammalia > Rodentia > Capromyidae > Capromys > Capromys pilorides. The sequence goes on from PVKN010006324.1 coordinate 5,427, forward strand.
ATACCATACAGGTTGGGCCATCACAGCAGGCTGGGGACATGTGTATGTAGTACATTCAATCACCACAATGCCACCACCATCACCTCCTTCCCAGCCACTGACTGGTTGGCTGGCTTCTGAAGTTCATAGACCTTGAATAGTTAGGGATGCTGAGGTTCTGAGCAGGTTGCAACTGCATGCCTACTCAATGCAGGGGCTGACAACTTGTGTGCATTCTCTCAAAACAGTTTTTAAGTTGCTGGTGGGGCCAGGCCAACCACCTAGCAGTCAGTAAGTGTTAGGTAAGTGAATGAAGAAGTGAGCATCCATGGGCACAGTGAGCACTTGTTTTGTCCCCTTTCTCATTCTCAGCCTTCCTCACAACATGGAGAAAAGCTCTTCTGTCCTGCAACACACTCTAGTATGTTGAGTGCCATGTACAGAGAGATTTTAATTAATGAAGGCTGAATTGTTTAGGAAATCTTTAATTTCTGCCAAAAGCAAATCAAATGCCTATAATATCTTGGTTTAAAAATTCATGCTATCTTTTTTTCAATGATTTTTGATTTTTCAATTTCAAATTCCCAAAGTTTTCCAGCCATGTTTGTTGTAGCAATTCACAAATGAGGAAATACTTAGTTTGATAAACTTGGATTCTAGCATTCTATTATCCTGTTTGAAAATGCAAGAGACTCTCAAGTGGTCTAAAAGAGATGCTGATGGCTTTACTACTTTGTGACTAAGAGAGCATGTGATTTATCAGATTGTGGACTTTTATATTATGTAGTCTACTGCTTATCAATTATGCCCCATGAAATCTGTAAAAATAAAATGACACAAGGCAAACAAGAAGGCATACGTTTTATGAAGCCCTGCTTGGTATCAGACTTTGCTTCCTCTATAAGGACAGCTGCTAAAATATATTTAGGTCAAATAACTCATATATTTTTGTCCTATTTCTTTGTGAGACACAACATTGGTTTGTTTAATGACCCAAGTGAACTTTAAAATATTTTATAGCTGGAAATACTGATGAAAATTAACTTGTACCCAAGTAGTTTTGTAATTTATAGGATCTTGGAGCATCCTTAGTGCTACAGAAAACACAATAAAGACAAATTTATGCTCTGAACCTTGTGCAAGTGCTTGGTATTTAGATAGCAGTGACAGGTGTAGGCACAAGTGGCTATATGAGTTATTAGGAGTGATAGCCTCTTGGTGAGGATGACAGGTTGTCCTGCTTGAGGAGAGAGGATTATGTAGAATATACTCAGTGCTTTTCAACCTCCTTTTCCACATGTGGTAATGAACAAAATCAGAGGGGTTGGGGAGATTGGAAGGAAGCAAGAAAGGCATTAAAAATAAACAGTGCAACCAGTGTGCAAAGGTGCTATGTGTGGTGTGTTCCTAGGACATTTCTTGAGTGTCAAAGGCTGGAAAGTAGAGAGTGGACCTGGAAAATGAAGGATCTGGACAGGCAGGCCTTGGGAATTTAGCAGAAGGAAATAGTATTATATCAGGCCACTTCGCTGTGGTTTATATCAAGTTATCTCACCTGGTAAAACCTTGTGGAGTCAGAGGTGGGGCTTTTCAGAGGTGGCAGGATCTGAAGTGGGCAATGCTAAGATCAAGGGTGTATGCTTACTAAATTGGTCCACTGACTGTTTTGGTATAGTTCTGAGTAGTATTAGGGGTGGCTGACCCTGGGTGTGAGTGCTACCTGCTTTAAGGGTGGATAGGCTGAATAAGATATAAAGGACAGAAGAGGGTCTCGGGCCCCTTGTCACTTGTTTGTCGCTTGCTTGCTGCTTGCTGTCTTCTATCTTCTCCCCACTATGAACTGTTTCTCCTCTATGATGCCCCTCTGTCGTGCCACCCTGCCTTGGAGCCAAGTGATCATGGACACTACAAACTGTGAGCCAAATAAGCCTTTCCTTCTTGACTTTGGGTGTTGAGTGTTTTGTTTTGGCAATGAGCAAAGTAACAAAGGCAGAAAGTCTTCTTTGACTAGTTCCGAGTACAATAATATAGCAATGAGAAATGGTTTTGGAACCATTGCTATGCACAAGTATTGATATAACTACTCATATATGCACTGACTCACAGCAACGCTGTGATGTAAGTATTATTTTTAGTATCTTGTTTTATAGATATGGAAAAGGAGCACAGTGAAGTGGCTGAGGTGGGACTTGAACTCAGGCCTTTTAATACCAGAGAAGATGTACTCAATCACTAGGCTGTCTACTATTTCTCCAGATAATAAGTAGCTTTTAAGGGAGGCTAATCTGGTATGGATATGTGGATTGATTGGTAGGGAAAAAAGCCTGATGCTGGAAATCTAGATAAGAGGTGACAGCAGCACACATAATTCCAGGCATCTTAGAAAGAAACCTCCCTGTCACTTGGTTTCATCCAATGCCACAGATCTATTTTTTAAAATAAACTTTGCATTTACTTATTTATTTATGTTTTATTTCTCTTGAGATAAGGTTTCTTTTTTCTTTTTTAAAATGTATTTAGTATAGGGTCTCACTACACAGATTGGACTTGTAGTGATCTTCCTGTTTCCAGTCTCTGAAGCCTGCAGCATCACCACACCCAGTCTCAATTGCCATCTCAGCACACCCTGGGGCAGGGCCAGAAGGCACAACCAAGATCAAACCTTGGTCCCTGCATCTGCCTAAGTAGGCGCTTTAATCTGCTGAGGTATCTGTTCAGCCCTCGAGACAGGGTTTCTTGCTATGCAGTTCAGGCTGGCCTTGAGCTCACTTTGTAGCCCAGGCTGATTTTGAACTCACAGCGATCCTCCTGCCTCAACCTCCCCAGTGTTGGCTTTACAGGGGGATTACAGATATGAACACCTTGCTTGGCCATTGATTTATTCTAAACTTAGTCTCCATCATTTTCTGCTCCTTACCTGATGCTCCTCCAAGTCTCTCCATTGTGCAGCTAGAAAGTCTTTATAAAGAGCCAATACAGGGATGGACCTGCCCCCTCCCCAGGGCATGCTGAGCCAGCCACTGAGACTGGGAGTGGTGGCGCTTGCCTGTAATTCTAGCACTGAGGAGGCTGAAAACAGAAGAATCACTGAGTCTGAGCTGTGTAGTGAGACCCTGTACCAAATACATTTACAAAAAAAAAAAAAAAAAAAAAGAAAGAAAAGAAAAGAAAAAAGCAAATACAATCATTTTGCTCTGTTGATTAAACTCTGTGCAAAATGCACAGTATTGTGTTACAAGATCCTGCACATGGCTGTCATTTTCCTTTCCATCCCCATGTCTAGGCACCTCTGTCTTTACACAACACTCTCTTGTCCATTGATTTGCCTCGGGGCTGCACAGTAGATCCTTTGATGATCAGGTCCCACCTCTGATGCCAGAACCTTGGGGGCTGGAGGCAGGCAGAGGAGTTATTAAAAAAAAAAAAATCTCCCTAGCTAATTCTAATGCAGAATCAGGGCTAAGAACCAAGACTACTTTCTGGAAGGATTGCTGTATTCCCTTCTCTGAGCCTTTGTATCTACCAGTCTTTCTCCTTGGAATGCTTTTTCCTCATTCTGTCTTACCCAGATGTATCCTATACAATCTTTGGATGTTTTCCATCAGTGTCTCTGCATTGTCTAGGAGGGTGCACTTAAAGGCTTTCAATAAATATTTATTGAATCACTGAACCATGACTGAATAGCAATCTTTCAAGGATGCCAATGCCTTAATCCTCAGAACCAGTGAATACGTGGCTTAATACAGCAAAGAGAAATTTGAAGCTGTGTTCAAGTTAAAGAAATAGAGCTGGGGAGAGCATCTTGGATTCACCGTGTAAGCCCAAAGTCATCACCAAGGAGGTGACAGCCCTGAAATGAAGAGCAAGATGTGAAGACAAAACTAGAGGTCACAAAAGCAAAGCTGTACTGCCAGCCCTGAAGCTAGAGGAAAGTGCCATGGGACAAAGAATGCAGGCAGTGGCTATAAACCAGAAAAGAGGTGGGATGAGGTAGGGTGAGGGGTGACATTGTCCTATAGAGTCTTTGAGGGAAGCATGACTTTGCTAACATTCTTGCTTTCAGCCAGTGAAATCTGTTTCTGAATTTTGACCTACAGAACTGTGTAATAAACCTTCAATAATAAACAAGAATAGCTTTAAACGGCTAAATTTGTACTAATTTACCAAGAGGAAGCTAATACAGATGTCGTGTCTGAACGGCTTTCCCTTACCACCTCCTTCTCAAGGAGCAGAGTAACTACCTGGTGCTGAGTTGTGTATGTGCCATTTTACTGTTCTATGTTCCTTCTTCCCATGTTTAAGATAAATATCTCACTGGGTTCATATGAGGATTAAATGACTAAATGAGTTAATATATGCCAAGTTTTTTAAAACAGTGGTTTTTACTTAGTATATGTACCCAATAAATGCTAGCTGCTATTACTGAATCATAGCCGACTTATTTGTTGAGTGAAGAAAGTGAATGGGAATAGAGATTAAGAGCAGGAGCTGATTCACTGATGTCTGATGTTAATACTTCCTCCTGCCTATGGGCCAGATCTCTGCAGAATGGCACCACTGGTTTCTTCTGTAACCTGTCTAGTGAGTGCCTTTCCCTCTTGGTCCCGCCCTTTAGGCAGATCCCTTTCCTGGCCTCCACCCAGCTCCCGTCTGCCCCTGCCCCAGCCCAGTCCTGTTTATGAGCAGCTCAGCTTTAAGAAGTCAGCCTCAGAGCACTGAACCCCTCTGCTACCTTGGGGAAGGAATTCAGATCATTTCAAAGAAAACACAGATGGCTAACTTAAAGATGAATTGATGGCTTCAAGCCTGCTGACTCAGAAAAGGACTGACAACAGAGCTGGAGGGGGTTACTAGGGTGTGGCTGTGTAACCCTGGTAGATCCCCCACCCTGTGCTGCCCCACCCTGCCCGCCCCAGTTTACTCTTCTATGAAGGAGGTTATCACAGAACCTAATTTACAACTGTGTTATGGAGATTAAAAGTGACCCACAGGCAGATTCTAGATGTCTCTGGAATTAATTTGAGTAGGAATGGCAGTAAAAGCATATGACCTATAGCAATGAATTTACAACTTTTTGGTCCCTGAAGGGCCTCTTTCTACTCTTAAATATTACCGAGGACATCAAAGAGCTTTTGTTTATGTGTGCTATATCTCTTGAGATTTTACCATATTTAGCAATTGAAACTGAAATATTAAAAGTAAACAGAATAATTTAACATTTCATGTTTTAAAAAATATAGTTACTCTTTCTAAAACAAGAATAATTCAAATGTCTGCTTTACAGTTCTGTAAATCTCCTTAATGTCTGGCTTAATAAATGATAGAAGCTGAAGACAGCAGACCTCACTGCAGAATGGTTTTCTATACCTTTGCTTTCAGTTTGTTCTGATGCCAGACTGCAGGTCAGCTGGGCTATGGAAGGCCCAGCGTACCCTTGTGAGAGAATGAAAGTGAAAAGGCAAATAACTCCTGCAGTCCTCGTCCCTCAAGGGGCTGAGGTGGGAGGATTGCAAGTTTGAGGTTAGTCTGGATAATTTATCAAGGCCATATCTTAAAAAATAAAGATCTGGCAACGTAGCTCAGTGACCAATGTGCTGTCTCAGTCACTTTCCTTGTTGCTGAGATGGAGAACTCAACATCCATGCTTAAGGGAGATGAGAATGATTTTGGCTCCCACATGTTAGAGCAGTCAGTCCATAGCTGGTGGCTTCAAGAAAGAGAAAGCAGAGCAGCCAGGAAGCAGTGAGTGAGGAGAGGAATGGGGCGGGGAGAGAGGGAGACCTCTGCCCACCAGAGCCATCGGCTAACAGCGCATACAGCTATGAATTCACCAGTGGATTAACCCGCTGATAGGTATAGTGCTTCCAAGATCCAGTTCCTTCCAAAACCTCCACCTTGGAACACGTGACATTTTGGAGGGATGTGCTAGTCTTCAATACCCCCATGGGCAAATACTGTAAAGCTCTGGATTATCATGGAATAGTTTTGACCACAGCTACTGCTGAAGGTGTTTTTAGGGTCCCCAGACCACATTTTGAGAAACACTAGTCTATATGATATTTCTGAAAAAAATTTCAGTTTGTCCATAAAAATCATAATAACTATGAAATTACATATCACCTCTATCATGATAGTATACAAAAAAATTAAGAATCCAACATCATGTGTCTCTGAAAATGTGGCATATTAGGAGCATTCAACCTCTGTTACTAGACGTATGAGATGGATCAATCATTTTGTTAGATAGTACCAAATTTCTCTTTAGAGAATTTAGAGATAAAAATATTTATATTCTACTTCTCCACTGTTGGTGGGAGTATAGACTGGTGCCATCTCTGTGGAAATCAGTGTGAAGATTCCTCAACAAACTAGGATTAGAGGTCCCACTTGACCCAACTATTGCCTTTCTTGGTATCAAACCATAGTGATACATAAAAGGCATCAATGAAAGGCATCAAACCATAGTGATATATGAACGCTTATGTGTATGGCTGCACAGTTTATCATGACTGAAGCCTGGAAACAACCCAAATGCCCATCAATCAACAAATCGATCAAAAGATGTGGATTTTTTTTATATAATATAATGTATTATTCATCCATAAAGGACAAACTTGAGATTTCTAGCTAAGTGGATGAACCTTGCAACCATGCTCCTAAGTGTAATGAAATCAGGCACATATGTAAATATCACACTGCCTCTTGGGTGTGAGAAACTGAAAGTGTAAATGAAAATCAAAATATATAATGGATATTTTGGAATAGGAAGAAGTTGTTCAAAAAGAAAGTACGATGGGGAGAAGAAAAAGAAAATAAAGAAGTGACAAAAAGTGATAAAATGGAAGCAAAGTTTTAAGGGAAGGGAGAAGAACAGGAAAAAAGAGGAACTAAGATGTATCATGTAAGGGTACAAATTTTCCATGGTGAATGTGATCATTGTGTACATCTAAATTGTACCAATAAATGAAAACTACAATGAAGAAAAGATATTTTACCAAAAAAATGTTTGATGAGTGGAAAGAGAAAAATAAATTACCCTGCTGTAGGTATTCTGCTATCAAAACATAAAATAGATGAAGGCAAAGACTGACACACTTGGGAGGACACTGAGGTCAGCTCTAGTAGAACCCCAGCGTGGCAGTACAGTGCAGGATTTGTGGTTCTGTGGGTGGGTGGTCTGAGAGTGTGGGGCCAGGAGAAATGGGGGCCAAACAAACCATCTCAAATCTTTTGAATTGGAATAACTCTTGATCCTCAGTCAGCTTTTAGGGCCATCCTTGACTGGTTTTCTGCCTAGACCCCTAATCTTTCTTCTTTCACTGCTACACTGTTAATTTGGTCTTTTTTTTTTTTTTTTGTTCCACTGCAGAGAAACGCTACCGTTCAATAGGGACTCTTGGAAACTGCCACATCACAGATTCCTGGCTTCCTGTGACTGGCATTTTCTGGTGGGGGCGATGGTGCTGATTTGGGGGAAAGGAAGGATTTGAAAATGTGCTTATGTACATCAGACTCACGGCACAGACGGCATCAATTTCCCCTGTGGAATGAGGTGGAGGAATGGAGGTCAAGGCTAAGACTCCCCCCCTTCAGTTTCCCTGCCCAACTCAACAAGATTTTATTCTACTTCCTTTGCCCTTCTCCTTGGTGTTTGGCCTAAGCACTGAGCAGGAACTCGCAATAAAAAGCAAAAGCGAAGTCATTATGTGTTAGTTTCAAAGTTATCGGGACATAGGTACAGTTCTTTGAAAGTGTATTGATTGATTGATTGATTGATTGTAATTTAGGGAAGGGTTTACAGGGTATTCAGGGTCTCATGACTAGATCAGACTTATAGTGATTTACCTGTTTACAGCCTCCCAAGAGCTGGGATTACAGGTGCACGCCACCATGCCCAGGCTCAATCGCTATCTCAGGGCACCTTGGGGGTAGGGCTAGCATGGCAGGCTGGGGATTGAACCTCTGACCCCTGTATCTGCCTAAACAGGCACTTTAATCTGCTGAGCTATCTGGCTGGTCCTAATTCTTTTTAATTTTTCTCTTCTCACTAATTATATCCACATTTCTCTTACCTAGTAGTTATACATTTTTTTGAGCTAAGTTCTTGTTATGTTGCCGAGTCTGGCCTTGAACTTCTGCCTCAGGCTCTCCAGTCACTAGGATTATAGATGTGTGCCACTACGCCCGTGTGGTCCCTTTATTGTCTGGCTATATCCTGTTGAGTCTACATTCATGGAGTAAAGAAAGTGTTTTCTGAGTTTTACTTCAGTGAAAATATCACTTCCTCAGAAGACTGTTTCAAGGATGAAAGGTGACAGAAGAGGTAGTGGATTTATAGCAGAAGCCAGACAGAGGAAAGGCTAACTAGAGGTTGGCTGTCATCCTCTATAACCATATCTTCACCTTTGTTCTTTTAAAAAGGTCCATATACTTAATGAAAATCAAGGCCCCTCCAGTGAGCCCTGCTATGTTTTTCCATTACACAAAGGTACACTTGGTTGACAGCTGGATCTCAGGCTGATTCAGAGGACCTCAGCAAGTTCATTTCCCCTGTGGGAGAGCAGCTCTGTGAACTTAACCTTCCTTCTTCATCATGGGAGTAGCTTTTTGAGGGTGAGAGTAGGCTGAGGATCAGAGAAAGATCCCTTAGAGGAGGCTGTTGGACAAGTGCTGAGGCTATCTATAAATGCTACTTCAGACTTTTTTTTTTTTGAGCACCATTTGTTTTTGTGAGACAGTTTAGTGCCATGAAAACTCTAGTCACCAAAGACAGATGAATGGCATTGTTGACTTTAAAGTTGCCCACAGTGTGGAAGGAAGACCTCATTTAGGAATGAGTACATGGGAAGAATACTGGGTCTGGGAGGTGAGGGAGGAGCGAGAGCATTCCGGGCTGATGCTCCAGATAAACTGGGTGGGGTTCCTCCTAGGAATGAGATAACTTTTTAAACAATAACATCAGGACAGACATAGGATCCAAATCACGAAGAGCACTGTGTGCTGTAATATGGTGGATCTCCAACTCCCCAAGTCCCTTTTACAGGCAATGTAAGAATTTATAAAGTAATGAAGAAGTGGAAGAAATGGATAATGAGAATTGCTTCCTTTTTCTTCCTTCACTGACTTTTTGCTTTGTTTTCCTTTCTACTGCCTTACAGATTAACTCTTCAGTAGTATATGGGCAACAACTTGGAAGGAGAGAAATGAGGAGAGAGGAGAAAGAAATTCCAGATAATGACCTTGGAGACTCTGGAGAAATTTTCAAAGTCAGTGGTAGTTCAGTCATTTGTATCTAAGAGATGTGTGTCATTTGGGCATCTGGAAGCCAGAGTCTGTCCTAGAAAATAAGTTTGTATGCTGTGGAGAAATTTCTCAGTCCTAAACTTCATCTCTCATGTATTTGTCTAGGTAAGGAGGAAGTTAAACTATCATTATTCACAGATGACATCATACTCTACATGGAAGACCCCCCAAGAAAAGAAAACTCCACTGAGAAGCTCCTAGAATTAATAACAAATTCAATAGTTTATCAGAATACAAAGTCAACACTCACAGATTAATAGTATTCCTCTACACAGATAACAAACTCACTGAGAGACAAATTAGAGAAACAATACCCTTCATAATAGCATCCAAAAAAAGAAAAGAAAAGAAAAACTTAGGAATTAATCCAAAAAACAAAGTAAAAGATCTATACAATAAAAATTAAAATACTCTGGAAAAGGAGATTGAAGAGGATTTCAGAAAAATGGAAAAATATTCCTTGCTCCTGGATACAAAGAACCAACATTGCAAAAACTGTCATACTCTCAAAATTGTTACACAGGTTTATGCAATCCCTATCGAAATAGTATTAATGTATCTCACAGATCTAGAGAAAACATTCCTAAAATTTATTTGGAACCAGAAAAGACCTAGCAGAGCAAAGGTAATCCAGGTCAACAAAGGCTAGGCAGCAGGCATTTCAATCCCAGACTTGAAATTATACTACAAAGCTACTGTGATAAAATCAGCACAGTGCTGGCAATAAAACAGACCCGAGGATCAACGGAACAGATTAGAAGATGCAGATACAACTACAAAAGCACTCAGTCACATTATCTTTTACAAAGGAGCCAAACATGTTCACTGGAAGAAAGACAGCCTCTTTAACAAATGGTGCTTGAAAAACTGGCTCCCTACATGCCAAAAACTAAAACTTGACCTGGGTCTATCACCATGCACTAAACTTAAGTCAAAATGGGTTAAAGATTTAAATATTAAAACAGAAACACTATGTCTACTGGAAGAGGAAGTAGGTGGAAATCTTGAAAACCTAGGGGTATACAGAGAGTACATGAATAAAACCAAACTGCACAGGAACTACTTCAAAGAACAACTGGGATCTCATCTTATTGAGAAGTTTAGGCAGGTCAAAAGAAATCACCAACAGAGTGAAAAGATGACCTACAAATTGGGAAAAAAATCTTAACCAATAATCATTTAGACAAAGGACTATTGAGTATATATAAAGAACTAAAAAACCTGGCCCCCAAAATTCAAAGACTCAATCCAAAAATGGGCATCTGAGATGAATATATACTTCTTAGAGAAAGAAATACAAATGGCAAGTAAACACATAAAAAAATATTCCATAGCACTGGTCATTTGAGAAATGCAAATTAAAACAACACGGAGATACCATTTCACCCCAGAAAGAATGGCTGTCACAAAGAAATCACCTAATAACAAGTGCTGGAGAGGCTGTGGGGAAAAAGGAATCCTCCTCTGCTGCTGGCGGGCATGTAAACTGGTATAACTGCTATGGAAATCAGTGTGGAGTCTCCTCAAAAAACCAAGGATTAGAGGTCCCATTTAATTCAGCCATTCCCCTTCTGGGTATTTCCCAAAATAACTGAAAATATATAACAGTAATATGTGTGGACCCATGTTTACAGAAGCACAGTTTGTCATAGCCAAATCTTAGAAACAGCCAAAATACCCATCACCTAAGGAATATGAAAAAGATGTGGTATTTTTATACAATGGAGTATTGCTCAGCTATAAAGAAAGACAAACTTTAGGGCTTTATAGGTAGGTAAATGGATGCAACTAGAGGCTATACTCATAAAGTGAAATAAATCAGACCCAGAGATGTAAATATTGTATTGTCTTCCTAGTGTAAGAATCTGGAAGAATAAATAAAATCTGAAAGGCATAATAGATATAGTAAAATGGAGAGAAACAGAACATAAGAATAAACAGTGAAGACAAAGAAAAGGAGAGAAGAGGAAGGGGGAAATCACATGCAAATATATATATATATATATATATATATATATATATATATATATATGTACAGGATAGCTGAGGTAATTGTACTACTAATTTCCATTGGTGTTTTGAAAGTTGCAGCTAATGTTTAAAATTTTTACTTTGAGGGCTGGGGAGATAGTTCAGCAGTTTAAGCACCTGCCTGGAAAGTGCAAGGACCCAACTTCAAAGGAGTACTGCATGTGGTGCTGACCCGGAACCCCGGGTACACTGAGCCAGTCCAAACTTGGGCATGCTGGCGCATACCTATAATATCAGCATTGGGGAGGCTGAGGCAGGAGGATAACTACAAATCTGAACTGCATAGTGAAACCCTGTATCCAGTAAAAAAAAAACAAAAAACAAATTCACCTTGACTAACCCTACGTGCTAATATCTGTAATCTGAGCAACTACATTTTTTTTGCTGTTGTCTTTTTGAGACAGGGTCTCGCTATACAGTTCAGGCTGGTCTTGAGCTCACTTTTGTAGCCCAGGCTGGTCTCAAACTTGCACCGAACCTTCTGCCTCAGCCTCCCAAGTGCTGGGATTACAGGTGTGCACCACCACGCCTGGCTTGAGCAACTACATTGAAGATAGCAAAGTGCAATACAGAAAACTAAGGTTATCGATCCCTGGTTCTGAAAAAAAAAAAAAAAAAAAAAAAAAAACCACAAAAGCAAACAAACAAACAAACAAAAAACAAAACAAAAAAACTAAGGTTGAATACTCAGCTTGTTCTTCTAAATGTGTACCATTTCTAATATCTTATCAATTCTTATTATACTCTCTTTAAAATAAGCTAAAAAATAAAAAGGACAAGAAAAAATTAAGGTTTATTGAGAGCATTAGTGTTTATTTGACCAATCTTGCATAACTATATCTGTTAATCTGAGCAATAGATATGATGCTAAAATACATTATAGAGCAACCATTGCTAATTTTTTATCCTTGTTTTGAAGTTTTGCACCATATGTATTGTAATATGTTACTTCATTTCCGGCTGTTTTTTTTTTTTTTTTCTTCAAAATGAATTTGTAGAATTTGAAATATCAGGCAAGTTTTCTGAGTTTGGTTCTTCATTTAGTAAGTTTCTATTACAAAACTTTTTCCTTTGACTAAATTAAAAGTCATATATTTACAATAAAAAGGTAAAGAATTTTGATGTTTTGAGGTAAATAAAGCAGTTAAAAATTTTTTTAATCTTTTTTTTTTTTATGGATTTGGTACAGGGTCTTGATATCCAGCTTAGACTCGTAATGATTCTCCTATTCTCAGCCTCCTCAGAGCTGGGATTACAGGTGTGTGCTACCACGCCTGATCTTGAGGCTGGTAAGGTGAGCCCAGGATTCTGAGGCCAGCGAGGCATGCAGTACTGGGGATCAAACCTGGGCTCTTGCACTTGCCAGGCAGGTGCTGAGAATGCTGAGCTATTTTCCCAGCCCAAAGCAGTTTTCTATGTTATACTTGGGGTCCAAAACGTACCCAGTTGAAAGTTTGATTGCTGATGGGCTTTTGAGAAGCATTGGATGACACAGGCTCTGTCTTCATCAGTGGGAAAATCTATGAGGCAATCACAGTTGGATGTCATTATTGAGAGGGGATGAAACAGGAGCTGATGCCAACTTGAAGGGAATGGGTGCTGGGGTCATGACCCCAGAGCACGTCTGGTCCCAGGGCCCATCCTGTGGTTCTTTAATTCTCTTTCTCTTTCTCTACTTCCTGCCTATCATGAAGGGAGCAGCTCTCCTCTGCCCTATTCCCTGCCATAATGCTGCTGTCTCCTCCAGCCCCAAAGCACAGAGCCAGCTCACCATGGAGACGCATGGGGTTTGCTTTTCTGAAACTGTGAGCCAAAATAGACCTTTTAGTTTTAAAATTGACTTTCTCAGCATTTGTCACAGTGATGGAAAGCTGACTAACACATTCTAAGAACTCTCAATTATTAACCAATGCTACTGTCAATCACAAGGCAATTAAGAAAAGTGGGATGGTAATTTTTACTCGAGTTGTATGAATATGATTGTAGATTTAACAGATGGCATATTGTCATGTTAATTTTGTGAGGAAGTTCATAAAAGTTAAAAAAATACATAAAGTTTTAAAAACTAGGAAGTTCAACTTAAATACTTCTGTGTTTGTTGCATTAGGTTAACTAACCCTATGTAGGCGCTGACCAGGATACCATCTGAACAACTAAAGGAACAAGTTGATTCCTTTAGAGAAAGGTTTTGAGCAATTATTTAAGTGTATTCCTTGAAAATTATATGAAGGCATTTTAGAAGACAGGCTGAAATTTAAGAGTTAAAAAGATTTTTAACAGTAAGAATACGCTGCACAGTGTTTCAAAACCAAAACTGCTTAGAAGATCCTAGATATCATAGTAGATTTGAATTTTGGAACAAGAAATGGACATTCAAATAGGCTGGAAAAGTTTAATAAGCTATCATTAAAAAAAAAACTTTTTAGAGACACTTTAAAAAGAAAATAATAGGAGCAATGATTTCATCAAAATGAGGTGTAAAAAAATAAACAGATGGGGACCTTGTGGAAAAAATATATTATAGCAAATCCTAATGTTTTGTTTTCAAATAACTTCTCAAAATAATCAAACCTGTAAAAATTATATAATGGGCCATTAGTAATGGTTTATGAATCTCCATTAGCTCTTCTCTGTTTTCCCTTCTGGGCCCATGACCACCTACCCAGAATTAGCAGGCATATGCTTCACAAACTGGTAAGGTAAAAGCAAGGGCAGACCAAGGAAGCAAGCACAGCGACTACGATTGTGCTCAGCTGCCTAGAATGGAGTCTTTTCCTTGTAGACTTCAACAGGGAAGGCAGATGTCTTCCTGTGTGGCGTGAACTGGAATGGGGAACCCAGAGAAGGCATCAGCACCTGATGCAGTCACTCGGCACCCGGACTCCTTGCTGCTTCTCAACAGTCACGTGGCCAGACAGCCAGACACTGAGTTTGTTACCATCGGAGAGAAGGAGTGGAAGGGTGGGGAGCAAAAGGGAAAGGCAGAGGCCCACAGCCATGAGACCCTTTAAACCAACTCCTCTGGAAGCTCTACCTTGTGATTTGTGCACCCGCTGAATGAGCCAGCAGTAACTCCATGGCTGCCTCTTACCGTAGAGGAAGCTGAGAGAGGAGGAGCATTTTATTATCTAGGTACTTCACCACTCCAAATGGAACTGAATTCTTTCGATAAGGAAGAGGAAAAAATTGCTTTTACTTTTGATTTTGAGAATATTTACTCTGTTTGCCACTAACTGAAAGCTGGTGTTCATCCATTTGTCTTCTGACCTTTCAGCGCCTCTGACATCAAATATGATAATTGCATGTAGTATGCATTCAATAAATGTGGTCAGTGGCCTCATTTACCAGTAATTATCTAGCATACTACGTATCCATATGCTAAGACATTTACAAAGGAAACATATGTTCCTGTTCTTGAGGGATTTATAGTTATGACTTTACATATTAATTTTCCTGTTGATCTGGCATTGGTTATTGGAGGATTTTCATTTTAGCTAAATGTGGTCAGTAATGCTGTAGAATCTAGTGGGGCCATAAGTCATGCAGGTTTGCATTGCAATATGATTGTGCAGGTGTGATCCAGCCTTTGTGCCTCTCATTTCCTCTCAGTAGCACCTGGGTCACTGCTGTGGGCACCAGGCACAGACACCGGGTGAGTGTGAAGCTAGCTGAGACAGCGAGTCGCTGTCCGGGTCTATTGTTTACTAGCTGTGTAACCAAGGACATGTGTCCCGGTTTTCATGCCTGTGAGTTGGTGATGATTGTGTAACATATGGAGGCTGACGTGCAGATTGAGTGGGTTAATGTAGGAAAAGTGATTGGAAAGAGCCTGGCATATAGTAAACTCTCCATACACACTAGTAGCTACTTCGACCTTGTGTTTTCCAGTGGCTTATCTAGAAGCAAAGCAGGGGCAGTCTTGAAGCATAGGCTTGCTTTCTACTATGCATGTTATCAGGAGTTCTTTCACCATCCTTATCTTTTTGTTCTGCCCTGCTCCAACATTTAAAACATAGTTTGCCCATGGCTGCTTTGATATCTTTCTCTAGTTCAAAAAAGAACCCCTGAGGGGACCATGGGAGCAGCTCAGATGGCTTTTGTAGCAGGCAGAAGGGGCCCAGAAGCTGAGTACTGGAAAACTTTGGGTTGAGCTCCTGAGGTGTCTCCAATTCAACAAAAGGATGGGGCCTGCCAGGTGAGATGCTAATTTCAGCTGTCACAGGTCTCCTTTGGGACTCTTCCCAGGACTCTTGACTCTACCCTGCAGTGTTCTGATATGAATTTTATTAGGCTTTCATTATACTCTTATATCTTTTTTTTCTCTTGTTATCTATGTAAGAAGCAGTACTGCACGCTTGGTCAATATTCCCTCCGGATCTCTCCTGACTGTCCAGGTCCCTGCCTCTTGCACATGGAATCCAAAAAATGAGGTCAGGGGTTCAGAGGCTTAACTCAGCTTGCTACTAACAAAGTAGGGAGGCTATTTCATGTTGTTCCTCTTCTTACGTTTCTTCCTGAAGCAGAATTATAAATAGTATGTTTTGTGATCTATGGGTCATAAAGGGAAAAATTAGGCAAGTGATTTTTGATTATCCTATTATGAACATAAGATATTAATAATGAATGTCAAGGATTTGGCTTAAAGGCAATAAAGGCAAACACACCATGTGTCTCTTATCTCATTTTTTAGTTCTTTTTCATAGTTGTCTTCAGCTATAGTGGTAGTAGGATTTTTAAAAGTGAGTAAAACTTTTATAAAAAGTAACTCGTTAATTTTTATCTTGAATAGTTTCCTGATTAATGTAACATCATTTTGTCTTACTTTGTTTGTAAACAAAAAGAAACAATAATCCACACTAGTAAAAAAATTTGAGAATGCTATATAATGGAAGAAAAATAGTTATTGAACTTGTGTCTAAGTATATTCTTTTGCTTTTGTTCCACTTTAATGAGAGCACTTTTAAAATTCTAGTGTAAAGTTCATTTTCCATTGTTAAAGATTTTTTTTTTTTTTCTTCAAGAATAAGCTTTGGGGCCAGGGAGATAGCTCAGTGGAATTAGTGCTTGCCTGGCAAGCTCAGGGTCCTGAGTTCAATCCCTGGTACATATATATACATTTATATATATATATGAATAAGCTTTTTCTAAGGGCCAGCCAGATAGCTCTGCCCACTAAAGGACCTGCTTAGGCAGACACAGGGACAGGGATTGGTCCCCGTGTGGTGTGCTGCACTGGCTCTGCCCCCGGGGCTTGCTGAGATGGCAATTGAGACTGGGCATGGTGGTGTGCACCTATAATCCCAGCACTTGGGAGGCTGAACACAGGAGAATTGCTATGAGTCTGATCTGTGCAGTGAGACCCTGTAGACTTTGTACTAAATAAAAAAAAATTTAAGAAAATAATAAATGAAAATTTTTTTCTAAATTTTTTTTCGTTTAAATTAAACTTCTTAGAGCTTCCACATCTCTTGTTGAGAGGGGTTTCCTCTCCAAACTTCCAGGGAGTGGTGCCTTGCCACCATGGCTGATATTGTGGATGTGGGTGTTTTTTTTTTATTCCAGCAAAGCATTTAGCCCATTTTCTCTTCTCTTCTCAGGTGGAGAGAAATATAAACAGTGCCAAACCAAGTTTTTCACAACTCTTTACTTGATTATTTTTCACCTTTCACAAAGTTCAAATGTGTGGTATTTTATAAAGAAATTATCTCATTTGACAGTAAGCAAGAGCTATTATGATAAGGTGCTATGGTTTACATCTAGTTGTCCCCCCAAAGCCTCCTACAGTCATGGGACAGACTCTTAGACTTTGCAATTAACTCACTGGGATTATGGGTGTGAGTGGTGCTGGGATTATGGGTGTGAACACTACACTCAGCCTAGGGGGGATAGCCTGAATGCAACATAAGGGGACAGGCTTGCTCTCTGCAGCCATTGTTGCACCTCTCTCCTGCTCTTGCTGTTTTGCTGCCTTCTGTTGCCATGAACTGCTGCCCTCTGCCATGTGCCAGTCTACCTTGGAGCCAGTGAGTATGGATTGAAACCTCCAGTAAGGGAGCTAAACAAACCTTTCCTTTCTTCATATGTGTTGGATATTTGTCTCAGTAACAACAGAAGAATAATTGAGACATAAGGCTACTAAAAATTTTGTAAAGTGCCAAATTGCCAGGTAGTTTAAATGTGCTGGATCTTCCTCCCATGAGCTATAGGAGAGATCTTTATTTCTTTAACTCTAGAAAGATGTTATGAGACTTATGATATGTGAACTTGAAACATTTTTCATTTAAGTAAGACTTCTTAATGCAGCACTACTAGCTTTTATGACAAGGCTGTCATGGTCACTATGGGACATTTAGTGTCATCCCTGGTATCCTCTGGTTAGATGCCAGTAGCACAGCTCCTTCAGTGTGGCGACAAAATGTGTGCTAATAGATGGCCAAACGTCCTTGGTAGCAATACCATCCTCAGCTAAGAACTCTTTGATCACAGTCATCTTCAGTTCAGTAGTATAGTAACAATTTCTCTACATGGATGTTACAAAGTAGAAGTCCCACATTGTTGACATGGCTACTCAGTCCACAATAAAAGGGGAGCTCAGAGTTTAGCTTCTCACAGTGAGTGGACCAGTCTGAATAACTGACTCTGATCAGATGACTACTATGAAAGAGAAGGCACAAGCAGCTAACCAAACTTTGCTTTGTCCTGAATATTAGCTTGTGACGGATCACGGAGTATTCCCTAGGGATTTTCTGATTTTTATTTATTAATTATTATTATTATTTTTAATGTATTTAGTACAGATTCTACAGGGTCTCACTACACAGATTGGACTCATAGTGATCCTTTTTGGTTTCAGCCTCTCAAACCTTGGAATTATAGGCATACACCACCATGCTCAGTCTCAATTGCTGTTTCAGTGTGCCCCAGAGACAGGGCCGGCATGGCATGCTGGGGATTGAACCCTGGTCCCTGAGTCTGCCTAAGCAAGTGCTTTAATCCATTGAGCCATCTGGCTGGCCCTGATTTTTATGTTTGTAACTGCAGAGGAATCTAACGAGAGAATTTGTATGCTTCTGTTTCCTTTACCCATTATGGTTCAAAGTTGAGGTCCTAACAATGGACTGATTTATGACAGCAATCATGTGAATTTATTTAATATGTTATATATTATTAAAGTACCTTTGTAAGGTCTTGGTGAGAAAGGAAGCACCAGGAAATCTGTGGAATGCAAAGACAGAGCTGAGAGGATCTCTATAGTCAAGAAGGAACCAGAGAATGGAAAGGATGGCCTGAGGGCATCACAGGAGGCAGCAGATCTCCACCCTTTGCAATCTCAGAACTGAAAAAGTCAGGGACTTTGCCTTGAGGAAGAAGGTGCAGAGCTCCATGTTCCAGAATGGTGGCAACAGCTGCACCAGGTTCCAAAATGATGCCAGCATGGAGAACTTGTGCCTTGGAATCAGGATCAGAGTGCTCAGCGATCCAGGCACTTGACTACAGCCAAGAGAGAAGGAAGCCTGGGTACTGCTTCAGCTGGCAGCAGACCTTTGCATCATCTACGTGGGATTGGTTTTAGGCACATTCAGAATGCAAGAGTTGTTACGTTAAGAAGGCTTCCACCTTGATTTCACAAGAAGGCCTTGGTGGCCAGGCAGTGTGCCCCTGAAGGGGTAGTGTGTGAAACAGAAAGTGAGAAGCCTATTCAGTGGAAACCCTAGAAGTCTGGAAAAGCCAGGTATGTGGATCATTTAAGGGAAACTGCAAAGAGGGAGCAAAACCAGCCTAGGAGAGAAGCCATGGGAGTTACCACAAAGAGTGTCATAGGGCTGGAGCCACATAGAGCTCGCAATTTGCTTTGGATTGCTTCACATGTTCCACAAGGACCTACAGGTTTTAATGTTTGCCCTGCTGTATTTTGGACTTGTGTTGGTACCAGTGTTTTGTATTCCCCTGTTGTTTGTAACTTTTGGAATGGTAATGTTTAGCTTATGCCTTTGTTTTTTATTTTTATTTTTTTGTTTTAAAGAGTAAAAATAGCAGAAACAAAGATAGGAAAACAGTAACAAGCAAGAATACATATAGTACGGGATTAGTTTATGCTTTTGGATGTTGGGTGTGTTTAACTTTTCTTTTGTACAGGGTCTCACAGTTAAGAGTTTGCCTTGGATCTTGGGGGAGACTTGGGACTTGGATTTTTCAGCAATGCTGAATCTGAGCCTTTGACAACATCTTAGAGATGGACTAAAGTGTCTTTTGCACAAAGGGATGTGCATGAGACTTTGGAGGTCCAGGGGTGGAATGTTATGGTTGGTGTCAAGTTGTTCCCCCACAACCTCATATAGTTAAGGGGTGGGGACTTCTAGAGCTTGAGATTAACTCATGATCCATTGGGATTATGGGTGATCCAAGGCTGGGATTATGGGTTTTAGTACTGCTGGGACTATGGGTATGAGTGTTACACCCAGGCTGAGGCAGAGGACCTGAATGAAATATAAGAGAGACAGACTCTGTCTGTTGTCATTGTTGCTGTTCCACTGCCATGAACTGCTGTTCTCTGCCATGTGTCCCTCTACCTTGGAGCCAGCCAAGTATGGACTGAAACCTCCAGTAACTGTGAGCTGAATAAGCCTTTCCTTTCTTCATTTTGGGTGTCAGGTATTTATCCCAGCAATGAGGGAAGAGTAACTGTGACAATGTCTATTATACAAAAAGAAATATTAGAGTATTCAATCAGTGAGTATTCAGGTCCATTGCATTAAAATGTAAAGAATTTTATTGCCTTTCTCCCAATCGCTGTCTTCTTGAAATTACTATTTGTCATAATTTTTTACTTAGCTAACGCATATTCACTATAGAGAAAATAAAAAAATAGATGCCAGCTAAGGGAGGAAATCATCTAGAATCCCATTATTTAGACATAACTACTATTAATATTTTGATGCATATTTCCCAACATATGATTATATTGAAATGGCTTTTTCCCTTTTCAGGTTCCCTTTGAATAACATTTCATTGCTAGTTTGTATCTAAAGCTGTATCATGGTAATGACATATCGGTCTTCTATAGAGGATTATTTCCTCTGTAGACTAGGAATACTTCAGAGATATCTTCTGATTTATGATTATTTTTCAAAATCTCAGTAAAGTAAGAGGGACAAACATCATTACTTCTTATTTATTTGTTTATTTAGTCTTTTTTTGTATAGGGTCTCACTATGTGGATTGGACTTGTAGTGATGCTCTTGTTTTCAGCCTCCCAAGTGCTGGGATTACAGGCGCACGGGCTGGCACAGCATGCCTGGGATCAAACCCCACTTGTTGCATCTGCCAAAATAGGCACTATAGTCCACTGAGCTATCTGGTGAGCCCTATTGCCTCTATTGATTTAATATTAAAAGGTAGAGAGAGTTTCAGTGGATTACTTAATGCCACAGTGTTTATCAAAGGAAAATGATTGAATTAGATCTCAGGTTTTCTTTTTCCTAATTAAATATACTTTCTATTAGCCTGTTTTAATTATTTTAAATGCACCATTTATGCAAAAAGCTTCTTTACTAAAACTTTGGGTGCTTTAGAGATAACTTGTAATTTAAATCATTCCTAAAACTCTTATGGAAGTTGTATTGATACAGGGAGAAAAAAAAAAAGAAAATGTATAAAGGAGGAAATGAAAAGGAATAAATTGGGATTAGTGCCTATAATTTTACCCCCTCTGCCTGAGTATATTCAAATTTGCTGAGCTCTGTGGCTGTTGAAGAATACGCATTACATCACAATGGTCAGAACAAAAAGGGATTTGGCTTAGACAAACGATAGTGAAAGTCCCTATAGGAAAAAGAGCTGAGTGTAGGTGGTGGTGGCAGTGGGGACACTGGTAAACGCTAAGAAGGCTTGCTCCACTCCAGTGCAATGACCAGCCTAATCATCTCCTCTGATTTTACTGAGGAACTCAGAAATTGCATTTTAACGTCAAAACTATTGGGTTGGAAAAACAAAAGCAGGGTAGGCCACATTAATAGTTTTACAAATAAAAGTTCCTCGTAGGCCTCACTGCTCTTGGCTTCCTTGATATCTGGTTTCCAACTAGTTGCAGATAGGGGATTTCACCAAGAGGAACTGAGCTGAGTGGAGTTTTTTCCTTTTACCTGCAAATATTCCCCAAGAAGGTTCTTGAAGGTGGCTTGATTTCTTCCTACTTATAAAGAACTCCCTGACGACCATACATACTTTTCTCACCACCCGCACAAAATACCCAGCACCCAAAGCTAAAGGAGGAAAGGCTTATTTGGCTCACTGCAGAGGTTTCAGCCCCTCATTGGCTGGCTGTATGGCAGGGTGGCATCACAGAGGAGAAACAGGCCATGGGGGGCAGAAAGCAGCAAAGCAACCAAGCGATGACCACAGCCTATTCTATCCCTTTTATCTTACCCAGACTACTTAGGTAGGTGGCGCTCACAACCTTAGTCCTAGTGCCCTTGATGCTGGCATAGCACCATGAGTGAATTTCAGCCTCACACACTCCAGATCCAGCCACCACTGAAAAAGTCCCAAATAGGACCTCATGAGGCTTTGAGGGGACAGTGACCACAGACCAAAATACCCACCTTGATTCTGTCGCAGCTGCTTCCTTTCCTCCTGGTGGCATGCCACCTGCTGCCCACAACACTGTCGATGCAGGTTGTCTTCTCACCACACAGGTGTGGGGGGTGGCAGGCCTTTGCTCTGGGGTTCTTTTTATCCCCCTATATTGTACCAATTTATTTTTGAGTGAAAAAAGTAAGATCAAAAGAAAGTAGTGCACAATTCAGGTGAAATATACGTAGGCTACAATATCACACCATATATATGCAAGAAAGCAATCTACAAAATATAGCACACCAAATTATAATATAGGTCATTTGTGTGAAGGAGTTAAAGAAGCAAAGAATGAGAAAGACCACCAAGAAGAATTTTGCTCTAACTTCAGAAGTTTTAAATTTTTTTATATATTTAGTACTGGGTCTACAGGGTGTATAGGCTCTCACTATATAGATCAGACTCGTAGTGATTCTTCCGTTTTCACTTTCCCAAAGCTCTGGGATTATAGGTGTGTGCCACGATGCCCAGTCTCCATGGCCATCTCAGTGCGCCCCAGGGACGGGGCCAGCACAGCACGCTGGGGATAAAACTCTGGTCCCTGTGTCTACCTAAGTAGGCACTTTAGTCTGCTGAGCTATCTGGCCAGCCTGAGAAGTCTTAAATTTTAAAACAGAATGCAACCTTTTATTATGGAATTTTTAAAAAGCTTATGAAATAAAATTATAAGGAACCACACCAACTACTTCTGGATTAAATGAACTCCCTACAGAAAAAAAAAAAAAGAGGGCTTTAATTTCTACTCCTAAAAAATTCTGTACAGAGGATTCAGACATCAGTGAGAGACTGGATTGCTGGACTGGAAGCTCACCTGGGCTGATGGTCCTCTTGAACAAAAAGAAAAGCTGTCAGTGGGTTGCAAGCAAAGAGCTGCAGTGTCCACACTCCTGCTATAATTCTTATCCAGCAGCCCCTTTCTGGGCTGAGATTGTTAAGCGATCTGTCCTGGTAAGAAACCAACGGTGATTTTCTATTCATGATCACTAACCATCACTCCAAAATATATTTAAAAAGTTTTGGGGCTTTTGTTTCCTTATAAGATAACAAAGCCTATTCCCTATAATGGAAGAGGATAGTTGTTGCATGTACATGTTGTAGCATGTACAGATTAGGGTTTTTCTGAGTTTTCTCTCCTTTCCTTGGAGAAATGAATTTTGGAAATTCAGTAGTTCGGTAGCACCACTCCTGCTGATGGACTTAATTTCCACTACTGATACAACTTCAAGTTAGGTTAAAAATACGAAAAAAGTGCTTGAGACGTAGATAATATACTTACATAAGTGGTAAATGGTGGCAAAATTTTGCAAAGTAATTTGGGAAATAGAGAGAAGCT
>PVKN010006325.1:0-28792 GCA_004027915.1 Capromys pilorides
TCTGTCTGTCTGTCTGTCTGTCTGTCTGTCTGTCTCTCTCTCTCTCACACACACACACACACACACACACACACACACACACAACCAAGTCTCTTTCCCACACCTTCCTTTTCTTGCAGCACATCCTGTTTACACCCATCTTAAGGAGTAATCACGTGTACTTAACACCTCTGCGTCTTTTTATTCCCCTCCCCCTTACTCCATCTCTTGACCCCCCTCCCACTTGTCGAAGCTGTAGCACCTTGTTTCATACTCTTTCGTTTCACTCCACATTATTTGCACTTCTATTCTGGGTTTCTCATATAGAGAAGCCCTGCGTTATCCACGCTTGTTTAAACCGTCATGCGTATCACTTAACGCCATGGTCTCAAGGTGCGTCATCCCTTTTCCTACAAATGGCACCAGCTGACCTGTCTTTGTGGCAGAGCAGTGCTCTACCGTGTGCACATCCTGCATTTCTGGCCCTTTCCCATGCGATGCCTTCTACCTTCCATCCTCCACTCTCACTCTGCTACCTCCCCTGCTTCTCACCCTTTCATTCCTCCTCAGCAGGTGTGAGCTCTGGATTGCACATGCCCAGATCCCAGCTGGGCATACTCCTTCATACTGAAACACATTGGCCCTGGAGTGGGGAAAGTGTCCCAGCACATGAGAACTGCTTGCTCTCTAGAATGCTAATAAAGACTATGTCTTGTGCTGCACTGATCTTGGTGAGGACTGAGGTGTAGGGGATGCTATGGTCTACAAGTGGACATTCACCCCAAAGCAAGCTGGCAGTGCAGCTCATAGGAACATTGCTGCTTAAACAGAACACCGTGTCTACAGGCTTCCATTATGCAGACCACAGGAAGAGGCCCTTGCCTCCTTTCCCAGGGGATCCTATTTCCCTGTTTCTGGATTCAAGCTAAGCTTGGGTCTTCTTGGCTCCCTTCAATGGTGACTTTTTTTAAAAATGTATTTGGTTGCTACAGGGTCTCACTATGCAGCTCAGACTCATAGAGATCCTCCTGTTTTCAGCTTCCCCAGCTTTGGGATTACAGGTGTGTGCCACTACGCCAGACTCTGTGGCCAGCTCAACCCAGCCTGGGGGCAGGGCTGGTGTGGCATGAGGTGTCAGGGATAGAACTGCGGCCTCTGCACTTGCCTAAGCTTGTCTAAGCACGCGCTTTAGTCCACAGTGCCAACTCGCCAGCCCCCAGTGGTGACCTCCTTCTCTCAAGAATTTCTGATGAGACAAAACGAGCACAACACAGTTATTATTGCACATCAGTTAATTTTAGAACAAGTAAAAGCCATCCATAGGGGAGAGCCCCGAAGCCTGAGGTGTGGTGCTGTGGGTAGGTAAAGGCCTGCCTTGATGTCCCGCGGCCAGGGTTGGCCATCCTGAGTTGACGTGACCTAGCCTGGAGAACTTGGTGCTGAGTCTGAATACTTGGAATGCTTCAAAACTCATAAGTAGAAACCTGATCCTCAATGGGGTGGTTTTAGGATGTGGAGCTTGTGAGGTGACTTGGGCACGAGATTGGGTCCCTGGGAGTGGGGATACTGCCTCTATGTGAGGGGCCCCAGGGACCTGGTCTCCCCATCTCCAGTGGAGGATGCTACCAGATGGCTCCCTCTGTGAAGGAGAGAGGAAGCCTTCCCTACCTGGAAGCTGCGGCTGCTGGACCCTTGACTGTGGACTTCCAGCCTCCGGAACTGCAAGCAACTAAAGCCTGCCATTCACAAATGACTCTGTGAAAGGAAATTCATTATAGCTGCCTGAACAGACCAAGACACTTAACTGGTCACGTAACCTCTCTGTCCTGGTCCTCTTCTGCAGTCACAAAACAAACCAAAAAATAAACAAAATCGCCTCCAAGTGGCAGCACAGCAGAAGTTCATTTTCTCACGCTTCTAGAGGCCCCAAGCCCAAGACGAGGCGCCAGGCCATTGGTTTCTGGGCTGGGCTTTCTTCTTCTGGGCATCTAGATGGCTGCTTGCCACTCATCCTTGCATGGAGTCTCCTCTGTCCAGCTACATGGAGAGCAGAGGGGCCCTCAAGCGTCTTCCTTTCTGCAGGAAGACAGCGATCCTGTCAGATGAGGGCTCCACCCATGTGGCTCAGAGAGACCATCATTACTGTTATGGTTTATGTCTAGTTGTCCCCCCAAAGCCTCATGCAATCATGGGGTGGGGACTTCTAGAGTTTGAGACTTGACTCATGATCCACTGGGATTATGTGTTTTAGTACTGATGGGATTATGGGTCTGAGTCTTTCTGGGATTATGGGTGTGCCCTAAGGCAGATAGGCTGAGGCAGAGAGCCTGAATGCAATATAAAGAGAGACAGAGAGAAAGATGTTCTCTGTTGCTCTCTGCTGCCCTGGTTGGTCTGTTGCCTCTGTCACCATTTTGTTGCTGTTCCGCTGCCATGAACTGCACTCTTTGCCATGTGTCACTCAGCCTTGGAACCAGCCAAATATGGACTGAAACCTCTAGTAACTGTGAGCTAAATAAACCTTTCCTTCCTTCATTTTGGGTGTCAGGTATTTGTCCCAGCAACGAGAGAAGTGTAACTAAGACAATTACCTTCCAAAGGCCCCACTGCCAAGCACACATTGAGACTTAGAGCTTGAACTCTCAAACTGGAGGGCCAGGGTTCACGTCAGCACACCTCTAAAGTAAGCAAGTGCCTCTTCCTAGCAAGTGGGCCTTTAGGAAACTTGAGATGAAACACAAGGTGACACCAGGCCCAACCAGGACAGGCACCCTCATAGCTAATGCGTCCTAAAACTATTGATATATGAGCATGACTCATCTTGAAGCATATCCATGCAAATTTTTAACTCTCTCTCTCTCTTTCTCTCTCAAACACACACACACACACACACACACACACACACACACACACGTTTTCCCCACTCCTTCCATTCCATCTTGGCTACCACAGTGAAATCACCCCCATCCCGCTGTCAGAATCCCATCTCCACCTTCTGCTGCAGCGCCTTGTACTCCTCCTCCATTTGGAAAATCTCCTCTTGCAGCTCCAAAGCCTTGCTCCTTAGCTCTTCTGCAAGCTCTGTTCCTTCTTTGTCCTCCAGTTCCTTCAACTTCCTGTGGAGACTGAACACATCGCAGCCAAGGGAAAAGACAGCCCACACACCACTCTTCAGTAGAGCCTTTTGCGACATGACCAGGGCTGTGTCCTTGAAGGCCTTGCTCGCATGTCTACCAACTGGACCTGACACTTGGCTAGCGGTTCGAAGATGTTTGGCTGCGGGGACCAGATGTGGGTGGGCTTTGGCTAGCCTCAAGGCACGGATGTGATTCCTGATAACCTCAAAAGTGCTCCCACACTTGTACACAACCTCGCCAGAAGCCCTGACATAAGACGCTGACTGTCCTCCAGTGCCCTCTTGGGATGTTCTGTCACGAGGGGGCGCAAGTTGGCTGGACTGAGTGCGGGTGCTGTTAGTGTGTGAGTTTTCCATCAAATCTGTCACAATATTAACAACTGAAGCTGCTAACCCCACACCTTGGCCAGCAGTCGTAAGGATCAGGCTTCCTCCCGCTGTTACTGGAGCCAAGGCTAACCCCAACACACTCACGACTCCAGAGATGACACTGGTGGAGTTAGCCACCACGTTAGTCTTGGTGAATTTTCGGTGGGCTGCTTGAGCGTCATCTGCAAGGGCACAGAGCTTTGCAATGACCTCTTCTTGCTCCTTTTTCCACCTGGGAAACTCTTCCAGAAATTTGATGTCTTCAGCAGACAGCTCTCCATCATCTTGCAGCTCTGAGCTTGTACCCAGAGGCACATCATCCTCCTCCCTGTAGGAATGAGTGAAATAAAGATTTGGCCTCAGCCTCTCAGATGGAAAAGTCCAACTATTCAACTGGTTCACGTGGATTCTGGATGTTCTGTGGACACTGACTTTGAACCCTACCTGAATTCCCCTGCAATGTCCTGTGAAAAGCCCTAGATTGTCACTGAGAAGCACAATCTTCCCAGGAAGCTCCTGGTTCCACGAATAGGGAAAGGTGTAATGATGGTGGCATGAGAACAGGAACGTGGGAGGAGCCTCAACCCTGGCCAAAGACACAGGTCAAGTAGATTTGTCCCAAGGAACAAGAGCGCCATTGAGATGGAAAGCAGTGGGGAAATGCTAAGCTCAAGCACAAGAGAAGGAACCTCGGGGCACAAAGGAACATCGGACCCATGGAGAGAGACATCTGGGAAACACAGGAGGAGGAGGAGCCAGGTGTTGGGCAGGGGCTGGTGCTCCTGCAAGCAGAGGTGAGTCAGGGAGGGATGGGCCCAGATTGGCATAAAGCATCCCACTTGATGACCTTAGCCATGGCTCTCATGGCTGTGCCTTCCCTTCTCTGAAGAGCTGTACTGTGAACAGCAAGATGAAATCTGACTCATGTTCTGGATGGTCCTGGGCACTTGGTCACCTTTATGTAGCCCAGCAAGTGGGACTGGTCCTTCACAGAAGGAGCTTGGAACGCAGGGCCCAGGCCTGCTTCGTTGAGCATTTCTCAGGACGAAGCGCGAAGGCGTCTTTGCCAACCTAGTTAGGCTTGGCCTTCACAGCATAGTGGCGTCAGGAAGCCCAGGACTGCTTTTTTAGGGCACAGTTCCCTGCCAAGTGACATTTATTTCTTGTAGGATGAATGGCAGACACTGGTGACACACAGATGTTCCAGCTCAAAGCAGGAAAGCAAAATCTGAAGGGGCCTGGGGGAGGAACCTAAGTCACCTTCTTTACCTGTTGATGGAGGGACCCAAAGGTGAAAGATGACTCAGCAGGACACCAGGGAGCTTTGACGGGGGAACACTCTCACAATATCCAGTGCTTTCTTCTGTTCCTCTCCTGTGCCTGCTAATACTAGGGTCCCTCAGTGAAGGACAGTCATTGCCTCAGTATCCCCAGTGATGGGTTCTAGTGTCTCCTGCAGATACCCAAATCTAAGGGTGCTCCAGTCCTTCACAAAGTTGGATATAGTTCTGCTTATAATCTATGAGCATTCTCACATATAAATCAGTCTAGACTGCTTATGACACTTAGGACAATGTACATGCCATGTCAATAGTGGGGCCCAAGCACAGAGTCCATGATCTGCAGTGTAGGAGGTACCAAGTGATGAGCTTCTATAGACGCATTCGTATATTTATCTGTTAATAAATCCATTCCTCTCATCACATACACACAAATACACAACTCCTCATTGAAAGAGGTTAAAAATCAACTACCATTTGCTGATCAATGGACTCTTGGCCTTAAATTCAAGCTGAAGAGCTTCTTTGGTAGTATGCGAGCCAAAAGGAATTTCCGACCTCTTTGGTATCACAGGGAGGCCCCAGATCAGGTCGTTTCTGTCCTATTAGTCCTATACACACAATGCCATGGAAATGACTAAAGCTTAATTTGCTGTTTAAAATATTTAGCCAAGTCTCATGGAATTACCCTCCCCCCCCCCCACAAGTTCATGTACATAACAATAATAAAGACCAGTGAGAAGACAAGACCTGTGTTACAGTGGATGCTATTGGAGCCCATTTACTTCTAATCAATCATGAGGATATCTCCAGTCCTTTTGTTAAGGATAAAATTCTGGCTTTCCCTTCCCCAACCAACCCTGGCCTTGCATTCTTACCCAGCGCGACTCTCTGGCTGCCCCTCAAGTTTCCAATCCACATCTCCAGGAACCGCGTGGTTTTCTAGTTGAAAATATGGAAAGTGGCTATCATACATGTCTCAAAATCTTGTGACATTCAAGTGTGGACAGATTTGAGATAATGTAAAAGTCACAATGAAACACACAACGCACTAAGTATTTGCAAACTGTTGTTTTAAAATTTCATGTTGACGTATAGTTCATATATAGTAAAGTTTTCAGCTCAATAAATTTTGACATTTATATTGGAGGCCAACAGAATGTGCCACCTCTAAATATGCCACTTTGCCATGAATGTTAGTTTAATCTGAGGTCTGAGAGTTATTCTGAGGGTTATTTTGAGATAAGAGAAAATGAGAAGAAGTACATTTAGTCACCTCCACTTTAAAACTCGCAAGCAATGCTGAGACTAAGGATACACAATGTCATACTGGCTGACGAAGGGCAGACAGTATACACAGTGTGGAAATGCTGGGTGAAGGCTGATTTGTGTTCCAGGTGGGACAGAGCTGACCCATAGGAGATAGGAGATCATCACAACAATACTCATTCTCAAACTTTTAATTATCTGGAAAGTTCCATTTAACATTTTTGGGACAAAGTTCACGATAGGAAACTGAAATCACAAAAGTGAAAGTGGAGATAATGAGGAACAACTCATGTGCAGTAATCACTGCCCTGACAAGGATTTACCTCACTGTTGCTAGTTGCACTCATCCACCCCCAGTGGACTAGGACTTTGATTTCTATAACCTTTGATTAATTTGCCTATTCTTAAACTCCATATAAATGAGTCAGTGGCTTGACATTTTTACCTCCAGATAATGTCTTTGAAAGTCACTCATGTTGTTGTGGGTATTTGTAGTCTTAAAATTATTGAAGTGTAGCATTCAATAAAAATATTTCACATGGGTTATAATCTATATTCCTCTATAAATGTATTTGGGTTGTATTGAGTCATAGGCTGTTGTAAATAAGTTGACTATGATGATTAAATGTTATTTTCACAAGACATTGTATATCGGTATATTATTTTATATATGAGAAATATAACCAAGGACATACTACTTTTGATTTTGTGATTTGGAATGTTAAATAAAAATCATAGGAGGCCATGGTTTTATACTAAGCTCCTATACTGGGCTCAAAAGACAGGATTAAAAGTTAGTGTAGAGTCACTTATACTAAAGTTTCCAATTAATTTACCTAAGCTATCACCTGATCTTTGGGGAAGGAGGGAGAGAGACAGACAGACTGATAGACCAAGTGATCAAGGCCAATTTTATTCAGCTTGATAATAAAGTTCCTGCTTCCTTAATCCTTACCAAAAAGAGTCACCACAAGTAACCATGTTAACTGGTTATTTTCCCATTGCCCTGCCTTACAAGGACAGGGACTGAGCAGTGATCAGTTGCTCTCTGTGCTCTGTTTCTGCTTTCTTCATCCCTTTCCCTATCTGTACAACCAAACTCCTACGCTTGGATCATTGGAATGACTTGTTCCATTTAATGTGTAAAGCAACACCCAATTCTAGAATAAAAAATAAAGACATAGAATGTATTTAACTTTGTCAGGACTTTTGAAAGGAAGCCCTGTTTGGTTCTCCTAAGAATTCTTGGCATAGAGCACCTAAAACCCTTCCTAAGTGATAAAATCACTAAAGGTGAGAAGACCTCCTTGTTATACATAATAAATTCTTTCCACAACCACCCAAATGAAGTAGCATTTATAAAGGCCATAAGGATAATAAGGACAGAAGGCTTGTTGAGTCAACCAATCCTGATTGGAGAGTACGGTTCTTAGCCCCGCCTCTCACTTCCAGGGACTGAGATCAGCTGAAGACTGGCTTAATCACTAGTGGTTGATGACTATGTCAATTATAGTTATGTAGTGAACCCCCCATGAAAAATTTAAAAGGATCAGGTCAAGAGAATATTCAAGTTACTGAAGCATGGCTGTACCTAACCATCGCCACTCCCAGAGAGAGCATGGAGGCTCTAATGAACCAAAATAAAGTGTTTCCTGGGGTTGTGGGAGCCATTTGTGCAACTACAGAATCTCAGGAGGAGGTCGTTGAACCATGCATCCATTCATAATTATGTTCACAAGTCCAGGGATTATGGTCTAGTGACTGGTGTCTACAGTGGGAGTCTTGTGGACCTAGCTCTCCCCAGAGAAGACAGAGTCAAAACTGAGTCAAGTTAAAGGGCAACCACATGGCTCCTCATGAGAAGTGGGGAATTGCTTGGTGTAGGGAACAAAAGAAAAGAGAAGGGAAAAAAAAAAGACAACAGCCAAAGAGTGTTAGGAAAGAACTGGCAGACCTGAGTACTGAGTGGAGTGGTTGGATAGGGCAAAAGCCAAGGTTTTCTTTACATCTTTACAGCTGCAGAGTCCTATCCGAGCATCTATGGGGCATGACCTACTTTAAAACTAATCTTTCTGGCAACAAAATAGTCTGGATATTTGTGTCTGAAAAGAAACATTTGTTCCCCTTACTGTGAAGATAACACAACATAGTAGTGCTGATCAAAATTGTGGTGAATGTTTAAATTGACATTATATTCCCTCATCTATCTTATTCACCACCCCTGGTACCATATAACTTATGGCTCTCTTCCAAAGTGAAAATGATGATGAAAGGTAAATTTCTGAATCAATTCAGTACACTGAAGTATTGAGATAGCTCAGCTAAAGATACTCACAAAAGAAGACTTCCAGAACTGCTTCAGAAAGTGACAAGAATTATAGGATAAGTGTATTGGAAGAAGAGAGCATTATGAGAAGATTCATTGGAATAGGTCTTTTACTTAATAATTTTAAAAAAATTTAAATAATTGCCATATGCCCTGATCACATCTTACATTTTTGTGATCAAATGTAGGTAAGGTTTTCTCCCCACCAACAAGCAGTTCTCTAATAGACATCAATTGATTTTCCTATAACCACTCAGTTTTGACACAGTCTGCTGGGAGAAGGCATTAGATCCCACAGGCTAAAGTGAAGGCTGTTAAAACTGCAGCATCACGGATGCCAACAGCCACTTCAGACCTCAGGCACATCTGATGAACAGCCTACAGATGGGAGTCCATATCACCCCCTGATCAGTTGATTTGCTGCAACAGATCACAGGACTAAGGGGACACTCAGTTTAGATGTGCTCATTTGCTGTGAGGGGAATAAGGAAGGAAACAGTGGGGCTGCCATGTACATAGGGTGCACAGGGCAAAGGGCACCTTTGCATTTCACCCCCACCCCAACTCCCTTGTGCTAAACCAGCTGTCTGGACACTTCTAAATCCCAGAACCAGAGATCATTATAGAGGCTGCTTCACATCGACATGATTAGTTATTCTATTAACCTTTGACCCCTCTCCACTTCTTGGAGAATGGCATTGTCAGCTGGAGGTGAAAGTTCCAAGCTTCTAATTATTCCTTGGCCTTTCTGGTGATCATCCCAGTCAGGAATCTACCAGAGAGTGCTTTGGGGAGAGAAAGATATTCCCATCTCCCAGGAAATTCAAACTCTGTAAGACTCTCCTGTCATGCTCAAAAATGACAAATAGCCTAGGAGTTCTGTATTGGAAACTGGGCTATCCAATATTAGAATAAAACAACCTTCTAGGATCTCTGCCTGCAAGAATACAAAAGCTCTGTGTCCAGAATTGGGAATGGAGACCAATAAAAGCAGGGGGAGTTAGAAATACGGAAGTTATCAGAGCAAGCCAGGTGGCAGCTTGGACAGGTGACCAGAGTGACAGGAAGTATAAGAACTCACAGATTTTCCTTTTGGGTGTGGGGTATGAGTAGGAGATTTAGGATGACTTCAAGTTCTGGGACCCAACAAACTGTCACAGTGAAGATCGCTACATTGGGGTGGGAAGAGCCCAGGGTCTTGGGCAGGTTGTATGTGACATGGCTGTGATAGAGCTCTGTGTAAGGTAGATGGGATGATACAGAGCAGGCAGAGGGTAGAAGAGTCCCAATCTTCTGGGATTGAACTTGGGAGCTGTCACTGTAGGAAGCAGTTAAAGCCATGGGCTAGTTGGAAGACTCTGGGAAAGACTAAAAATAGCAGCTGGACTGCGGAGATAGCTCAGCAGCATAAGTGGCTGCCTTGCAAGCTCAAGGCCCAGAGTTTGATCTCTAGTACTGCATGCCATGCCAGCCCCAGAATCCAAGGTGCACCATGCTGGCTTGAAAGTGGGTGTGGTGGCACATGCCCGTAGTACCAGTGCTGGGGAGGTTGAGACAGGAGGATCACTACACGCCCGAACAGAATAGAGGGACCCTGAATCGAAAGAATAAGCATAAAAATAATAAATAAATAAATAAATAAATAAATAAATAAATAAATAAATAGCAGCATAGCTCAGTCCAAGTCAGAGGGACCCTGAATCGAAAGAATAAGCATAAAAATAATAAATAAATAAATAAATAAATAAATAAATAAATAAATAGCAGCATAGCTCAGTCCAAGTCATAAGCCCACAAACACCCAACAGGCAGAGCTCAGCAAGAGAAGAAAACAACGAAAGAAGGAGGCGGCTGTGGAACAACCCAGAATAACATCTTGGAAGCCAAAGAAATGCTCAGATATGATGGACACATCGCTGCATGTCCAATTGTTTTATTGTATGTGCACGGGATATAGGATGGCACCCTGGGTTGTATGTGTATGTGCGTGTGTGTGTTTGTGCATCTGCACATATGTGCACATACCAGACTACTGGTCTACCACTCTCCTGCACCACCCCCAACCAAATCTCAAAATTTTTTGAACTCTGAGCCAATTTACTTTCCACTTTTCCTCTTACAAATGCAAACGTATCACTCTGGAGCTGTCAGTGTGAGAAGTAGTTAGAGTCACAGACTGGGTGAGAGTCCTCAGGAAAGAGGAATATTAGCAGTGAAAAGCAGAACAAGGCCTGAGCCCTGGGGCATCAACCAGAGGAGAAAGCAGCAATGCTCCAAGGTGTGTGTGGCTCTGGGGCAACCAAGAATCACATCTTGTCTGGTATGGCTTTGTGGGTCCCATGTGTGTATACATGCATGCACGCATGAGTGAGTGTGTATGTGTGTGTGTATGTGTGTATGTGTGTGTGTGAGAGAGAGAGAGAAAAGTGAGCCTTGTGTGTGACAGGCTACTGGTCTACCATTACGTCACTCCTCGGACCCAATCCTTGTATTTTTCTTACCACTGGGCCAATTTACCTTCCACCTTTCCTCCTACCAGTGCAAAGCAACACCACATTCTGCTTTACCTTGCTGTGACCTGGTAGGATGGGAGCTAGAGCTAAGGCCGCCTTGGCCAACCAGAGCTGTCTCTGTTGCGGCATTGTTCAGAGGGGCATCTCTGCTGCTCTGCATATTCACAGTGGCCAGGAGTCCTGCTTGGGAAGGAGGCTGTCTGACCTCCCAGAGGGGAAAAGCAGGTCTGATTAGCTTAGGCAGAACACAGTGGAGTGGATTCAAAGCCTGTCTCTGACTTGCCAGTTCTGCAGTGTCTAGAAACTTCACCCACTGCTAAAAGTTTCTGTTTCTAGGAGGTAACCAGGAAAACTGCTACACAGTCTCTGTATCCTCCCAATTTCTAAGAGAACAGAACAAGCTTTCTGCAAAGGACTGTACTCTGATTGGCTTCAAGCCCAAGGGAGGTCTGGGAAAGGGTGCTATTCCTGCCAGGCCTCCTGCATAAGGAGCAGGACTGAGACCCTTCCTGAGCTCCCAGGGTGCCCTTGTGCCAGGCATTTGAGCTCTCCGTTCCCTGAAGACAATTCCTTTTTCTAAACCAGGCACTTGCAGTGACCCTTGGGCACCTGGTCCTTCTGGGGCCCAGCAGCAGCCCTCCCTCCCCTACCTGCTGCCTCTGCTTCTCCTGCCCCCACTCCCCACCCCCTAGGGAGAGCAGACTGACCCTCACCTCTGTCCTTACCTCTGGGTGGTTGTGGCCTCCAGCTGGGCATTGTGAGTGTCCCGGCTCTGGGAAGAAGGCTGGAGCAGCTGGGCAGTCTGGACCCCTGCCAGGGCGCCCTGGCAACGGAACCGACAGGGGCTCCGAGGATTGGTTGAGCTGACTGCTGCAGACACAGGAGTGTGAGTGGGTAGCTTCCAGGAAGTCAGCTTGCTGAGGACTGGCAGGCTTTTTACTTTCTGTTTTGCTTTTCTCCCAGAGCAGGGGCTGGCAGGGCATTGTGCTGCAGGACTGTAATCTCAGCTACCTGGCATGCTGAGGCAGGAGGGTTGTGAGTGTTGCGCCAGCCTGGCCAACTTCAGAAAACCCTGTCTGAAAATGAGAAATGATTGTAGAAAGGACTGGGGATGTAGCTCAACCCCTAAATTGAGCCTCAGTAGTGCAAAAGAATCAACAACCTCACCAGAAAGCCAGAGGCCTGAGCCTCTCCTTTCTCCTTCCCAGCTGTGTGACAAGCACGTAACAGGTGGCTACTGATGTCCAGGCACCCACTCAGGAGCTCTCGCACGATGACCAGCCCCTCCCCCACTCTGGGGAGGGAGAGTGCTCTTTGGTTGATTTGGGGAAAGGCAGTGTCTCATGGGACAATGCTTGGGGAGGGCTCCTGCATGGATTGGTAAGAGAAGAACTGACCAACAGGAAAGGAGAGAACATGAGAGTTCATGTTAGGCATAGTTTGCCACCCAGGGGAACAGTGGGCAAGTCTCTCAGACAGGGATGGAACAGCCAGAGTTCCAACTCTGGGGATTTTCTGTGGGTTTCAGAATATGGAAAAATGGTCTAGGCAGTGAGGGTATTGATGTCTAGAGAACGTTGTCCTCCTGGATTATCCAGCATTTTGTAGATTTTCCTTGAACACCCATGTCATGTTTATCATTGTGCTTGCTGTTGCAACGTTGACAAGAGGACTTCATGAAGCTTTTAACTTCAGAAAACAAGGCAATGAGAGGGTCTGTACACATCCTTTAAGTAAGACGTGTGGCAACTGTACGAGTGGATGCATGGACTCTGTCTCTGAGGTGGCTGCTGTTCTCAGACCACCTACTGAGAATGGGGAGATTGAGCCAGAGCTCTCTGTTGCCTGAGTTCAGCTGTTAAGGGTGTTGACCCCTTATTGGCTATGGGAATCCAATACATGGTGGCACTATGCACATCATAGCCCGGGGGTGGGGTGGCCTGCTGGATGACCGCTCTTGGTGGAGTCTACTGCCCAGCTATGTGGAAAAATGTTCTTAGGTACATGGAGCACATAGAAAAAAAAATCTATTCTGTTAACCATCAAGGTAATATTTTGATCTCCTTCACCCACATTCTTGTATCTCTTTTTCAGATGCTGAAACTTGAGTCGGAAACTTGGAAAATCATACAGTGTCAAGTTTAACTTGTAAAAGAATCACCTAAGATTGTGTTGCCTGAGCCTAAATTCAGACCTTTGGCTTTGGTGATATAACATATGCCATTAGGAACTGTGGACACAGATCCAGGGACCTTGTATTCCTGTGTAGAATCCAATAGAGCTATGATTGTTTGTTTGTTTGTTTACAGGCGTATAAGTCTTAGTTGACTCCACCTCCCTTGGTCTTGGTGAGCAAGGGTAGCTGAGCACTACAGGTAAATACAGCACTACAGGTAAAAGCAATTCTGTAGATCTTTTAGGGAAGACTCTCCTCCCCCATAATTTCAGAAATGTGTGCCCAGGGCTACATGCAGCACCTTTAAACTACAACCTCAGTTATGTTCTACCTTAGCCATTGGGAACTAACACATACAGAGACCACCTGTAAGTTGTTATTGACTCTTAACCAAGGAAGTGAAAGACTTATGCATGAAAAGTTGCACAGTAATGAAAAGATGAAAGAGCATGTTTACAAATGGAAAGACATCCCGCCTTCATGTATCACAAGTTTTGTTTCTGTTCAGATTGATAGTATCGTGGTGCATAGGGTGGAATGTGACCTGGATTGACTTGAGAGGTGCCCAGGGATTGTGGGACTCACTTATATGTGTCTAGGAGGATCACGTTTGTACACCCTTGGGCTCTATGAGGTCCCTCATCTTCTTTCTGCGTTGCTCCATGCCCTGCTTCCCAGCTACCGTGAGCTAATGAACCTGGCTCCATCACTCTCTTCAGCCATGATGTTTCTGGGTTGGAAACTGCTGCCCATGTACTGAATTCCTGGAAATCATGAGCCAAATTAAGCCTCTCTTCCTTTCCAGTATGGGTGTCGGGTATGGAGTCCTCTGATAGAGAACCCTGGCTGATAAAGAAAAGTGATGGCAACAGAGGGGCTAATCTATCATGATGTGAGTGAACCTGGTTATGAGATTCAAAAGGTGTTGCAACTGGTTTATGGAAGAACTGGGAACGATTTGGATAGGTAGGATAGAAAGGCCTTAGAATTTTCTAAATAAAACCTGATGGGTGATTCCAGCCAGATCTCAAAAGAATAGAATGATGACTAGAAGGGCTACCTAAGCAACTGGTTCCCTGGAAATCATTTCAGCAGGTGTGGCCATCTCTACTCTCAGGAGCCACTGTAGTCATGATCCAAGGAGGCCTGCATGCTGCTTTCACTGACAGCAAACGTGGGCATCATCCATGTAATGTTGGTTTTACAGGTGTCATGGTTTAGGGGTTTTGCAAGGGAAAAAATATAGTATAAGGGACATATTTTATAATAGTATTTCATAATGAATCACCCAAGAATCACATATAACAAGTGCAAGAAATATATCCATACACTAAATACTAAAAAATCCAGATGAAGGCCTGAATTCTAATATCCTATGGGAGTCCAGCTGAAGACCTAGAGCTCATAACACTGCCTCCCACAAGGCCAACTGGAGGCCTAGAGCCCATGACAAAGTTTGATGCAGGTCTGCTTCATAGCTCTGTGCTGGAAAGGCCCAAAGGTCAGTGGTGGAAGCTAGGAAGTCTATGACAGCAGGATGAAGGATCTGTGCTAGAAGGCCAAGGGATCTACACTGGAGCTAGGAAGCAAGGCTCAAGGTAAGCACCAGAGCTCCTACCACAGCCACCCTCAGCAACAGTGAGGCCCCACACTGCAATGATGAGGAAAGCCAAGTTCCCATCAGGAAACCCAATGCCACAAGTTTCATGAGGCTCAGCAGCGCATCATCTCCCCCTCTGGAGCAAGGAAGCAATGCTCAACACAAGGACCAGAGCTCCTCCAAAGTTCATCAGGAAGCCAGCATGACAACATCCTCCAGCAGATCAGCCCAAGAGAACTAGCAGCTTCCAGGAGCTCCAACACAAGCAGCATCCCTAACAGCGTTCTGGAAGCTTCTCCTGTTCTGCCTTTTGTGCTGCTGGCACCAACCCTCAGATGGGCCTCCCACACCATGTTAGTTTAATTCAGCTGGGTGTAATAAGTTGGCTACCAGTTATAAATCCACTACAATGGATGTGCTCAGTGCAGGAGCTGTGAGGTAAGACAGACTACTACCCAGATTTTGAAGAAAGGCCTGGGAAGCCAGGCAAGGAGCCTCAGAGCCAACAGTGGGTGAAGCTATGGAAAAGAAATAAAGTGTGCTATAGGGACTATAGACAGGTGAAATACCAGGAGCATGGAATGTCTCCTGAGGAAAGGTGTAGCCCAGAAATGGAACCAGCCTTAAGAGAAAGGCCAAATGGGCTGCCACCTGTAAGGACAAAGGGCTGGGGACACCCATACCCTATGGACTCATGTCTCACAGCCATGTGCCCTGGATGGTGAAGAGGGAGCTCAAGGATTAAAGGTTTGACCTGTTACTTTTCATCTTGCTTTGGTCAAATTCTTCTTCAACTCCTTATCTCCCACTTTTTATTCTGTGGATTATACCTTGGGATTATGTAATTTGTGTTTTATTTTTATAGGGGATTACAGCAAAGATTCTCCTTTCGATTTCAGAAGATTTGATGTAAGCTTTTGGGAAATGTTGAAACTGCTTAAATTTGAGAAAAGGAATTGTGTTTTTGGCTGTAGGCAGGATAGATGCATTATGTGAGGCAGAACTATGAACTTGCTAATGACCACATGGAAATTAAGTATGGTTTAAGGTGATGGCTTTGTTGACCACAAGTTGGATGTGGTGGTCAGGGTGCAGTGTTAGCATAGACTCGGGATCCTTTCAGTGGAGAAATGGAGCACAGTTCTGGGTATGTCTGGGTGGGCTGTGGGGCATGGCCTGGTGGTCTCTTTCTGGCTCTCACGCCTTCCTTTTTGGCATGGTTCTCCCACTCTGCTACCTGGCTCCCAAGAACTAAGAAAGCTTTTCTTTTCCTTGAAAAGCGCTCTCTACTTTGGAGCTTGCTGACAGTATATTAAATTCCTGGAAATGATCAGTCAGTTGAAACCTCTCCTCATTAAATAGAGGCTGCCAAATATTGTGTCCCAACGACAAGAAAGCTAACTAACACAGTGCCCAATGAGATCTATAGACTTAATGTGATCCCTGCCAACATCCTAATGATGGGACATGCCTGTAATCCCAGCTCCTCAGGAAGCTGAGGCAGGAGGATCTCTAGTGTCAGGACAGCCAAAGAAAGTTACTGAGAGCCTATCTCAAATTTTTCTAAAAACTTGGTGGTAGTGTATCTTAGTGATAGAGTGCTTGCCTGGCCTGCATAAGGCCCTGTGTTTCAATGCCAGGGCCAAACAAACAAAAAGACCAAGGCAACCACAACAAGCACAATGATTTTTGTTGCAGAAATGTAACATTCCACTTTATTATAGGTGTGATCATTCACAGATTATGTCAATTTGTGCAAGAAATGCCCTACTGCACTGGATCAGCAGTAATCCTAGGTGTGGCTGTGGGAAATCACCGAAGACAAAAGGCCCGCCCTACTATGGTACTGCCTGAGTGGTACAGAGAGAAAGTGAAGAAGGAAGGTTCGCTTCTGTTCCTATGGAGAAGCTCCAGGCTTTGCCCTCACCTTGGCAATCATGTCTAAGCCTCAGTGCAGACTATCCAGCCTCCAGCAAAGACCCTTCCGCCTTCCGTTATAGGCCCTTTGGCCTCCTGAGTCAGACTCACATGGATGCAGCTCCGAGCTCCAGACCTCTGACTGGATCCTTCGGCTCTCTGGCATCAGACAGCAGCACCTTTAGGCTCTTCCACCCCTGATTCAGTGAGTAGCCATTGTAAGCCAGTCTTCTAAATTTTTATACATCAGTACAGCTTGCATGAAGTCTGTTTCTCTAATAAGCACTGATTTGATAAGGTAGAAAACATAGAAATACTTCTCAAAAGGGTAGGGATTTAGAGAGACAGTAGGGGAAATGGCATGATGAAAGAAGATTTTTAAGGTACTTGTATCAATTGCAAAGAAGAATGTACTGTGACACGTACATAATGTTTATGTACATGTAGTGAATTTAGAAAAAAAATAAGCAAAAAATCTATCTTAACACTTATATGCAGTTTCAAGGGAGCCAGAATAGCAAAAACAATGTTGAAATAAAGGGAAAAAAATCAAAGAAGTCATACTTCCTGATTTTAAAATTTACTAAAATGCTACAATGAAACAACATAGTCCTGGCATAAAAACAAATATATGTAGGATGGAATAGAATAGAGAGCTCATAAACGAGCTATTGCATATGACCTTCAACTAGGGCAGCAAGGTCATTTAGTGGGAAATGGGTCTTTTCAATATATGGTGCAGGGGAAATTTGATACTTTCTTGCAAAATAATGAAGTTGGATCTGTATCAATTCAAAAGTTGACTCATTGGCCTTGCACACCTGCATCCTACCTATTTATGGGGCTGATATCTGTTAAATAAGAAGATAGCAGAGAGGCCAGTATGTCCATATGGATGATAGGATGAAAATACCTTTCTCCCTGCATGTTCCATTTTATTATGGTAACTTACTATAGAAGCTGGCAGAAAACATCATGAGTCTAAAGAGCACTTGTGACTGGGAACCGCAGTAGAGTGGTAGAGGGTAAGGAGAGAGAGTATGTTGTGGGAAAATTCCAGGCTCAAAGAGAAAACACTCCGCACTGGGGAGATCTTGGAAGGTGATGTTAATGCAATACTAGCAGACTGATGGGAATCAGTTCCAAATCACCAGCCCAGAGTCAGGCTTGAGTTCAATTTAAACATGCTTTATAAGCAGGAAATACAGAACTGATAGCAGTTCTTGCAAGGCTGGTTCCAGGGAGTGCAAGAATTAGGTCACATTTTGTCAGGCAGAATTGTACAGGAACACTATGGAAGGGAAGGGGTCTGACAAGAGTAGGTAGAGTTGAAAATGTCCTTGACTGGGCCAGTCCTCCCCAAACATGACGTCCCTGAAGTCCTTGAAGCAAGTTGGAATCCCTGCATGTTTTCAGTTTCTCTTACATTTTTATTTTTAATCACTTCTTCGGTGATGGACATGAAAATCAAGGTGGTGCACAGGGAATGGGCCAAGTGCACCTGGGGCGTCACACATGAATCGGTGCTCAGATCTGTACCCCTAAAGGCAGACTCTGGAATGCCTGTCCCCAGCTCTGGAGCTGGCCCAGCAATAAGTGCACATTTCTAAAATAAGCCAGACACAGTCAGTTTACTCCTACGCATTGCTAAGGGGGGAATATCCGGGACTAGACAGTCAGGGCACTGTGAGTACAGTAAGTTAGCTACATGGCAAGTAGCAGGAGCCTGTGGTCATAGAACCCTAATGGATTTCTAACTTTTGCTATAATATGCCTACAAGTCTGCTATTCTGCAAATGTGCCCTGCCAGGCTGGCAATACCTTCTTAGGTTGAAATCATCCTTGCCAAGTCTAAAGGACCTCTTCATTGGAGACTCTCTGCCTGTGTCCTCAGCCAGCAGTGCTGCTCAGCCCCGGATCCTTTACTTCTTATCAGAGGCCTATGTCTTCTTTCTTGTACCCTGGGATCCTGCTTTTCCACCACTTGATGGAGGCAGAATATTGGTTTCCTTGGCTTTCTTCACAGACGACCTCGTCAGCTGTTTTTCTCTCAGCTCTTTCTAAAAGGGAAAAAATGAACACAGCACCATTAGTCTATGTCAGTTAATTTTTAAAAAGAAAGAAATAAAAAGAGTATCTATGTTGGGAAAGCCCCCAAAGCCCAAAGTGTGCCTCTGGGTGCCAGATACCACCAGGGACAAGCCAGGCTGCTCAGCCTGTTGTCCTATTTTATCAATACCTAGCTTCAAGAACTCAGTGCTAAGTATGAACATGGTGTCTCCCTAAATTAGTGGGTCAAAATGTAATCCCCAGGGTGATGATTTTTGGAGGTAAGGAATTTGGGACGTGATTAAGGCATGAAGATAGATCTTTATGATTGGGATTAGGTCCCAGGGAGCTTGTCTGTCCCTTCTCCAGGTAACAATGCCATGATGGCACCTTCTGTGGAGAAGCAAGGAAGCCTTCTCCACACCTGGAGCCTGGTGCTGCTGATGCATTGGCTATTGTTATGGATTGTGTCTAGTTGTCCCCCCAAAGCCTCATGCAATCATCTGGGGCAGGGAGTTCTAGAGTTTGAGACTGATTCATGATCCACTGGGATTATGGGTTTAAGTACTGATGGGATTATGGGCCTTAGTACTGCTGGGATTATGGGTGTGAGTATTACACCCAGCCTTAGGCAGAGAGCCTGAATGTAATATAAGAGAGACAGAAGGACAGATTCTCTCTGTGTTGTAGTTGTTGGCCTGTTGTCATTGTTGCTGTTCTGCTACCATGAACTGCTGCCCTCTGCCATGTGCTAGTCTGCCTTAGAGCCAGCTGAGTATGGACTGAAACCTCCAGAAACTGTAAGCTAAATAAACCTTTCCTTCCTTCATTTTGGGTGTCAGGTATTTGTCCCAGCAATGAGAGAAGAGAAACTGAGACAATTATGGACTTGACAGCCTCCGGAACTGTAAGACATAAATCAATATCTGCTGCTCACAGATGACCAATCAGAAGTGATTTGAGGCAGCAGACTAAACAGTCTAAGATACTCGGGCAGCCTCTTGCTCTCCTTGCCCTGATCATCCTGGGCTGCCGTACAGAAGCCCACAGACAGAGCAGCAAAGAGAACAAAGACTCGTTTTCTCACACTTCCGCAGGTCAAAAGCCAAGCTGAGGTCTTGGCCTGTTTGTTTTCAGGCAGAGCTTTTCTTCCGGCTGTGGAGATGGCTGCTTCTCCTCTGGGTGGAGCACAGGGTGGGGGGAGGCTCCCAAATGTGTTTGTGCTTTGCTATCAGTCTTGCCTGACGAGGGTTCCACCATTATGAACCCTAAACACTAATTTCCTTCCACAGGCCCCACCTCTTAATACAGTCACACAAAATCAAGGCTTTGGCCCATGAATGACAAAGGGACGCACACTGGCTAAGGCCCAGGGACC
Source organism: Capromys pilorides (assembly GCA_004027915.1). Classification (NCBI taxonomy): domain Eukaryota; kingdom Metazoa; phylum Chordata; class Mammalia; order Rodentia; family Capromyidae; genus Capromys; species Capromys pilorides. Next base: position 19,993 of record PVKN010006325.1, read on the forward strand.
TCTTCTGTAAATCTGGAAAGAACCATCCCCCAGGACACAAGCTTGAAAGCAGGAGCCGGAGGTGTAGCCAGCCGTGACCTCCACTGCACCCTCGTCCCCAAAGCGTCCTTCATATTTTTTGCACCTCCGAGGCCCCCTAGGGCCACATAACGAAGCTCACCCAAGTACATCTTGCCCCACAAACACTGGCTGCCCCACAAACACTGGCTGCTCTCGTCCCTTTGGGTCAGTCTTGGCACCCTCAGGCCACAGTTACAGTGTCCTCTCCTACCCTGCTCCCCAAATCTTTTTTTTTTTTTAATTTTATTTTTATTTATTTGTTTGCTTGTTGTGTTTGTTTGTTTCTTTATTTATTCATTTTGTGGCTGGCTCAGCCTGCCCTGGTGGTGGGGCTGGCGCCGCATGTGGTGCCGGGGATCGAACTGCAGTCCCTGCAGTTGCCTGAGCTTTCCTAAGCAGGCGCTTTAGACCACTGAATCATCTCGCTGGCCCCCTGCTCCCCAAATCTTGACCTCACCTTTTCTTTCAGTGTGTCGTAGAGTTCGGATTTTCGGATCAGCTCGTCTTCCAGCTCCTTAGCCCGATCTCTTAGATCTTCGGCAAGCTCTGCTTTTGCTTCATTCCCCATTTTCTTCCAGTTGTCTCGGAGAGAGTACACATCCGCGGCCAGAGACAGGACGGCTACGGGGCCGCCGTAGACACGCGCTGCTTTTGCCACGGGCAGTACTGAGCTCGGCAAGGTCTTCCCCGCCAGGCTGGCCAGGGGTTTGGAAGGCAGAAGGGTGTGTGCGCGCTTCCTGATAATCTCCCAGGCCCTTCCAAACTTGTACACAGCCTGGCCAGCAGCTGTGACATAGGACGTCTTCTTGCCACCAGTGTGCTCGAAATTTTGGTCAGGGTTCGGCACTTGGCTGTCTGCCCGAGCACGGAGGTTGTCGTTGCAAGACTTCTCTTTCAACTCTGTCACAATACCCCCGACCGCTGATACCACCGCCACACCTTGACCAGCCACTGCAAGCGGCAGGCTGGCTCCTGCAGTCACCGGAGCTAGGGCCAAACCCGCAAAGCTCACCAACTCGGAGGCAACAGTGACACATTTGTTCAGCATTTTTTTCTTGGCGAATGTTCTGGAGAGTCTATCAGCCTCCTCTGCGTGGGCGCGAAGCGTCGCAATGAACCGTTCTTGCTTTTCTTTCCACTCAGGAAACTCTTCCAAAAGTTTTCTCTCTTCGGCAGACAGCTCTCCGCCTTGTCCCACATCTGCCTCGCCGGGTGCATCCTCTTCTTCCCTGTGGGGAAGAGTCACTCGGCTTCAGCCTCCCACGTGGAAAGGGCGGCTCTCCACCGCACCCCGTGGCTTCTGGATGCTCTGTCAGGCCCAACATTAAACCTTAAAAGGTCCCCTGAAACTTCCTATAAGGCCACTGGGAAGCTCAAGCCTTGGAGGAAATCTGTTTCAACAAATAGAGGAGAGGTTAGCAGGGGACTGTGAACAGGACACTGGGTAAATCTCAGCAATGGCTGAAGGGACAGGGGCAGGCAGCCTCGTCCTCAGGGACCTGTCCAGACTTGCCCAGAGGAGCAGGAACGCGGCAGCGCAAGGGGAAAGAGAAGATGCTGGGAAACTGTGCGGGATGAGGGATTGTGGGTCTGGAGAAGGGAGGCATCAGGCGGACAGAGCGGGAAGACAAGGCCGTTCTTTCCTCTGTCACTACTTTCCCGTGAAGGTCAAACTCAGAACTGACCAAGACCCTTTAATATTCTGTCCTAAGAAAACTGAGGGGAGGCAGGCTTGGACCTGTGACCTGGAGACTCTACAACAGGGGTCAGAGCTCACCTTGACCTCTCAGTGCGCAGCTTCCCAGAGGAAGGAAGGAAGGAAGGCATAGCCCTGAGAGTCAGCGGCAAGGTAAAGGGGAGGAAGTTTTTCACAAATCACCCTGTTGGCGCTCTGTGTGACCTCTCCCGGTGGGACTTCCTGGCCTTGGCCAATCCTGTGTCTTTTCCTACTTTCAATAAAACTTTGCTACCATTTGTGCTTATCGCAATCAATATTTTGCTCAGGACACAAAAAGCCAGGCACATTTTGAGTCAGCCACTACCATGCCTGCTGCATCCCCACCTTACTTCTGTTAATAAAGTTCAGGTAATTTATAAACAGATGATGAGGAGCCAGGGAGATAGCTCCATGGCACAAATGCCTGCCTGACAAGTGCAAGGTCGTGTGTTCGAATCCCAGTCCCAGAAAAAAAGAAAAAAGACATAGATGCCTGAAGGCTGAGCAGAATAGAAAAATAGCCAGCAAAGCCTAACACAAGTGACTGTGACTCCCATGTAGAGCCATCCTTCTTCTTAGGGTTTTTAAAGATTCCTTTTTCTTGAACAGAAGTTTCCATCTCAACAACCTTAAAGTTTTTGTTACTGAGGTTAAAGCAAGAGCTATTACAACGCAAGTGGCTCCACTTTGCTCGAGCAGAGCCAAAAGGGGATAAAGGAGGTAGAGTCACTGATCTCATGGGAGTTGCAAAGGACTGGGTTGGGCTATCAGTGGCTCAACTCCTCTGACTAAGGAGTTAATGGACTCATATAAAGACAAAAAATCCTCAGTCAGGATTTTCTACTTTTTTTTTAATGAAAGGTGCTAGTACTTTGGGCAGAGACCTCTGTCCAATGAATACGTAAGTCTCACAAGGAATGTTCTGTGGACACGTCACTTCCATCTGCATGAAATGCTATTTTAAGGATCCGAGACCAAGTCATCTCTCTCCGTTGGCTCCCAGACCAGCCATGGGAAGCCCCATGAACCATACCCTGCAGAACACTTTACTTCCCCACGAAGCTGCATCCTTGATCAACGGGGAAGGCTGGACAGTGTCAACTCAAGAATAGCAACAAAGCATCACTTATGTACTATGGAAATACAGTTTGAGTTTAATATGAACTAGGAAATGGCAAGAGATGGGGACAGGAGGGCAGTTCAAACTATGAGACTCTCTTTCAGTTCAATCACTTCTGCTTAAAACATAGATGGTGCAATTCAATCCCTGATGCTCAGTCTGTTGCAACCCTTTGTCTCAGGAACAGCCCAGAAACTATGGTGCTTAGAGTGGCCTCTGAAGAAGAGAGATGCATTTGAAGATCCTGTCCACACCACAGATTGCCACCTGTCTCTCAGGAATATATGATATATATATATATATATATATATATATATATATATATATATTTAATTAATTGCATCAACTTGAGAAGTTTAGAAGTTTAACTAAGCGACTCAGCAAGGGCCAGGGTCTTCACTTTGTAAACATCCTCATCCTGGGCAAGAGGAAGGCATGGACATGGTTTGTGTGTTATACCAGCCCTGGGATGGGAAGCCTAAATACAGTACAAGGGAGGAAGAGAAGCTTGCCTCCAAGCTCCCTTTTGCTCTCGCTGCTTTTGCTGTCTTCTGCTGCCTTGAACTGTTGACCCCATGCTGCGCCACCCTGCCTTGGAGCCAGCAGATTATGGACTGAAACCTTCATAAACTATGAGCTGACCAAACCTTTCCTTCCTTAATTGTGGGCATTGGATATTCTGCCCCAGCAATGAGAGAAAAGTGACTAACACATATGAGTCTGTCTCACTGCTTCACAAAGAAGCTTCAGATGGGACTTCAGACACCTATCACTCACCTGCTGGGTGTAGTCTTTTCTGTGTTCAACAACCAGACTGGAGGAGGGTTATAAATCACCTAAAATTATAGCTATTATAATCGGCAATACTTTAAACTCACCCAGATTATCTAAGGGTAAATCCAAGAATACATGAGGTTTCTGTTTTGAATACAAGAAGACTGGTCACCAGGCACACACCTGCACCAAGCTACTGCCTGGGCTCTGCTCTGAGTTAAAGGCAGCCAATGTCCCTGACTAGTGGCTCTGCAAAACATGTAGTTTTTTTTTTATCTCCCAAGGTGAGTCAAATCCCCTCAGGATTTACTTTGGAACCATGTACAGTGCTTTGTAGAACTGTTGTTAGTGTCAGCCGACTGGATGAGTCATGGGCATTGCTTAACCAGTTTGCTCTTTGTGAAAGCCCAAGAGAATGTTTTCTTTCTAGATGACTCCCCTTAGGCACACTATATACCTTTAGTCCCTTTCCTTTGTGGTCCTTAATCTCCTTGAACAGAAAATTTTGGAAACTGCTGTGTTATAGAATGTTACAGCACAGGTTCTGTTCTGTCCTGAGTCCTCACTGGCCTTGAAGAGCTAGGGCCTTGTGCATGGAGATAGATTAGGCCAGTCAGAACCATCATTTCCTTCCCTGAAGAGGACTAATGAATCTACCACACTCTCTGCACAGGAAAGACCATCTCCTTTGAGAAACTCTGGGTAATATTTGATTCCATGAGTGAGCCAATTCAATGACTTTGTTCTGTCTTGAAGTACTTCTCTAGAAAACTCTCCTTTAGATCAATAGCTAGAGTTGGGTTTGAGGGCTCCTCCAGAGAGTCTTTACTCCTGCTCTGCTATGTCACTTGGAAGGCCAAATATCTGATCATGAGTTTCTCATTGCCTGACAGTAATCATTTACTAGAAAAATTGGAAAAAATTCTCCAATTCTAGCAAAGGCCAAAACGGATTTTACTTGGGACTACACCAGGTCTCCAGACCTAATTAGCCAACAGGTGGATCCTGCTGAATGCTGGCACAGAGCACCTACTTAAGAAAACCCTTCATCCCCTGCATATCCGAGCAGAGAGAAATTGCTTTCTGTGTCATAACCCAAAGAATTTAGGACAGAAACTAGAAGCCCTGACTCCCTCTTAGGTCAGAGCAATTCTTAGGATCAAAGGTTACTTGTGGCTAACAGGGGAAGGGCTTTCCAAGTGTCAGGACATGGCTGTAGACCACCCAAGGTTGTTACAAAAACTCACACTGCTGTTAATCCTATGGCTGTGAAGCCTGCAGGCCCCAAAACTAACCACTGCCATGATCAGGTGCTCTCCCACATCTGTGGAAGTGATCTTCCCCTCCCAGACCATGGAGAGGTGCAGTTCCCTGAAGGAAGTATGCAGTTGTCAGTTCACTACAGGTCATGGAGGCCAGCTTCCCCCAGGGAACTCTGCTCTAACAACTAAGCTCATGGCTCTTACGTGGGCTTTGGTATTAGGAAATGGCAAGAAGTTCCACACGTAGACAGACTCCAGATGGGCCCTTCTGGTGCTACAGGCCCATTCAGCAATCTAGAGGATGAATAGCTAATGATGCTAATGATGAATCATCTACAAAACACGAGGAGGAAATTCCACAACTCTTAGAGGTAGTGTCTTCCCAAGCAGGCCACTGTCATTCATAGCAAGGGATTCCCAAAGAGACTTGTCTAAAGAAGTCTCTAACCTTCTTCCCAGGTCCTGAAGAACCATTCTTGTCCATCCTCAAGGGACATAATGACAAGATAAGAAAATCCTCTACGGGAAATTGTCACTATAATTTCCCCAGGATTAAAAAGAAAGCTATTCCTCAAAATTTCCAGAAGACCTGAGATTCCTTTCAGAAAGCAAGCCTCCAGCATTGTCCCAGGTTGTCCGAGTGCTATCTAAATAGATAGCACTTAGATCCTCTTTCATGTGGAAGAAGCTATACAAGACAGAGACTGCCAACCCCTCAGCACCCCCTAAAGAGTTGTGAGGATATATGTGTCTCTCCATGGAAATTGAGGGCAGAGATTAAGGCATGGCAAAGATTATTGGAGTAACAGGTATGACCTGTTCATTATAAAATCCCTGTATACATGTGCAGAACAACGCCCTGCACATAGACTTCTTGTGACAACTCGAGCAGGTTTTCCACAGGACAGCCTAGACCTGATGTCAGCCTCAGCATTGGATGATACAAAAAGAGCAGCCCATGTTGAGTTTTTGTCACAGTGTCTACTCTTGCATAGCATCCTGAAGGTGTGCTTATGTGTCTCCTTTTACTTGCCCCAAACTTGCTCTGCAAGGCCTGTTTCTTCTCCTACCTTGAATAAAATTTTGCTACCAAATAAAAAATAAAATAAAGCAAAAATAAAATAGCCCTGGAAAAGGACCTTGGTGGCAATCCCACTGGGGATCCCTCCCCAAAATCCAGGGGCTATTCTCCATGGATGTGACTCCACAGAACCTGGTCTACAGTGGGGTGGACTACACCCCACTGTAAGTATTGAGAAGTGATGTACACGTAGGTATAGCTATCACTCCAGTGTACACAGGTGCACATACAAATGTATACACACACAAGCACACACAAGGAAAGGCTAAAACTCAAACACACCAACCATGAAGTCATTCCAATTTCACCAAACAACAAATACAGACGTAACCATCACTTCCTGAGTGGATATAAATCAGTTCACAAGGCAGAAGGTCCGTGCAGCTGTTGTCAGGAACCAATATGTGAAGGTAAGGATGGTGGCCCTGGGAGGAGCCCTGAGATGTCACAGACTGGCCCAGCCTAAGTGGACTGCTCCCTCCAGGTGTGTAAGGACAGAAAGCAGGGAGCAGTGTGGCTTCAAGCATCAGTGATGCCCCTGGGCATTCACTCTAACACTCTGTTTTGAGGTAGTTCATAGCAAATAGAAGCTTGGCTTCATGGGTTTCTTAATGAAGCCAAAATAGGCCAACTATAGACTTCTGTGTCTCAGGACTGCCTTACAGGCAGCCACCTCTCCCTGCTTAAGAGCAGACCTAATTCTGTGAACTGCTGCACGCTTAGCCCACTAACTCACCGCACTAGCCGGGCCCCCATTGCTTGCCCTTGTTGTACTACATGCTGGTTATGATTCCTCTGCTGACTCATAAACTACCATTCTTAAGTTGAATTTGTGACAACTAAAGAATTTCTTTAGTGAACCAAAAGGAATTCCTGTGACTTCCTGGGTGGCACAGCAGCAGGCTACAGAGTGGACAAGTTGGGTCATTGGAGTCCCACCTCACTAGTTGTTCATTTGTGTTCCAAAACACTGAGTTAGGTCTCATGGGACGTTTTCCCCAGAAGAGCCTATCTTCATGTATAAGAGAGTCCAGTAAGAAGTCAAGGACTGCTCCGTGGCTAATGCCACCTGAGGACAATTATTCCTAATCATGAGATGTCTCTAGCCCTTGCCTAAGGACAGAGCTCCAGGTTTACCTCTGCAAACTGCCTCACGTTCTTACCCATCCTGGTTGTCTGGTTGCATCTCAAACTTCAAATCCATGTCTCCAGGTATCACATGGTCTTCTAGTTGAAAACCTAGGGGCCAGGGAGATAGCATGAGTTCAAACCCCGGTCCCGCAAAAAAAAAGAAAAAAAAAGAAAAAGAAAACATAAAAAAGTTGCTGTACATAGCATAAAATCTAGTTACACCCAAGAAAAATGGGGATTTTTCGCTTATGTAGGATTCATAGTGATATATGCAATACTAATTATTTTCCAATATTGTTTTAAAATTTTTATGTTGAGGTATAACATATGCAGCAGTGTACACCACAAATCAGCCAGCTCAGAGTTTTTGATATTTATATTTTGGTGGATAAGGGAATAGGCCACCCCAAATATGTGATGTTAGCATCAAAGATATTTTGAGCTGAGAGTGAATGAGAAGACGCAGATACAGTAGTATCCCCTTTAGGATCTTGAGATGCTGAGGAGAAGGGTTGTGCCAAACCCCGTGTATACTCTGCTATGCTACGTGACTAATGGGCAGGTATCAGGTAGCAGTGGGAATACTGGACAGAGGGTGGATTCATGTCCTCAGTGGCACAGAGTGGGATAGTGCAAGTTTTATCAGATGGCTCAGAGCAATGCACAATTATTTCTGGAAATTTCCATTTAATATTTTTAGGTGACAAAACTCACCATGGGCAACCAAAACCAAAAAAGCAAAAGTAGAGACAAGGGGGGATAACTCTAGGGGCAATGACGGCCACCCAGGTTAGGATTTACCTCCTCTCGCCCAGCGATGCTCACCGGACCCCACCAGTAGCAACAGCTCTGACTTCTGTAACCTTTGCTTAATCTTAAGCTTTGGAGGAATGAAGCACTTTGCTTGGCATCTTTATCTTACAGACAAGATGATATCTATAAAATCCATCCGTGTTCTTGTGACTATAAAGGCTTTCAAACATTTAAAAAGCCTGAGGGTCTTTCGGGCAAGTTGCACATGTCATGGGCTATGACAGTGTTCTGCAAGATGCATTGAGTTTGGCAGACATCCAGGGGATGAGTAATAGGCAGTGGGTAGGTGAATTATATTCTGCTGGGGCTCGAACTCTGGAGCTGTCAGTGTGAGAAAGAGTTAGAGTCACAGACTGGGTGAGAGTCCTCAGGGAAAAGGAATATTAGCAGTGAAAAGCAGAACAAGGCCTGAGCCCTGGGGCATCAACCAGAGGAGAAAGCAGCAATGCTCTAAGGTGTGTGTGGCTCTGGGGCAACCAAGAATCACATCTTGTCTGGTATGGCTTTGTGGGTCCCATGTGTGTATACATGCATGCACGCATGAGTATGTGTGTATGTGTGTGTGTGTGAGAGAGAAAGGTGAGCCTTGTGTGTGACAGGCTACTGGTCTACCATTACGTCACTCCTCTGACCCAATCCTTGTATTTTTCTTACCACTGGGCCAATTTACCTTCCACCTTTCCTCCTACCAGTGCAAAGCATCACCACACTCTGCTTTACCTTGCTGTGACCTGGTAGGATGGGAGCTAGAGCTAAGGCCACCTTGGCCAACCAGAGCTGTCTCTGTTGTGGCATTGTTCAGAGGGGCATCTCTGCTGCTCTGCATATTCACAGTGGCCAGG
>PVKN010006326.1:0-28744 GCA_004027915.1 Capromys pilorides
TGTCCAACTTATGGCATGCGTGTTACTTGTTTTTAAGACAAAAGATGTTAATGTATGAATTTTTTTTTTTTTTTCTAAACTAAAGCCTCAGTATTTCATTGCAGTGTTGGCACTTGGTGATGAATAAGGGGGTCTGGAGGTGCAGTTTGGGCCTCATCCCTAAAGGGTCTGCCACCACTATCTAGCGCCTCATAGTTTTGTGTCATTTCACTGTGTGTGTGTGTGTGTGTGTGTGTGTGTGTTGCCAGGGTTCTAAGCCCAGGGCTGTACATACGCATACTAGACAAGTGCCACTGAGCTACATCCTCAGCTCCATTGTTAGACTGGCTGTGGACACTCCATGAAGGACATTGGGCTGCCCTGGACTTTGAGACACAATTTACCTAGCAAGCAATTTCAGCCTGAGGCAACAGACTCATCAATGGGAAAGAGGTAGTCTTGGTATCAGGCAGAGGGATGGGCCAGGGAGGAGAGGGCTGGCAGGGTTAACAGCCTCTAGTGGTTTGGTACAGAGTGGGAGAGGGGCAGGTAGGAGGCAGGAAACAACTCAGCCAAGTTTTTAGGTCTTATGCCATACTCATCTGTCACATGCCAGCAGGGACCATGTCCTGCCAATGCTCAGAGACCTTCCTTGACTCCTATTGACTCCACAGAATGCTAGTGGAGGGAAAGCAGGGGCTATAGCCAGGGCATTTTGGGCTCCATTCTCATCTCTCCAGAGTGTGCCTGCTGTTGACCTCCTTCCAGGTAACCTCTGGGGTGAGTGGGGATGGAGGTCAGAGGTGGTGCTGTGACCCCTAGTGACCAGAAAGCTGCAGAACTATTTGTTCAGATTTCCCCTCCCCAGTGCTCATAGTGGTGATCCTCAAGGCCCTGGGGTGGGCCCATCTCAGGCTTGTGTGGATAGTGATGGAGACTCGAACCACTGGGGAGAACTCCCCCGTCACCTTGTGACTACAGGCAGCATCCCACACAGTTCCTACAGGTCAGGGCTGGCTGGAGCACACATCACGTGAGCTCCTCATGTATGCATAGGCCTTGCCCGGGCTCTGCTGCTCCCCTGGTCATTGGATTTATCTTCAGGATCACCTTCTATTTTGAGCAAATGATTAAAACATTTATTTCACTTTAAAAAGAGCTGATTTGGGGACCAGGGAGATAGCTCAGTGCAATAAGTGCTTGCCTGGCAAGTACAAAGTCCTGAGTTCAATCCCCGGTACTGCCAAAAAAATTAAAAATAAAATAAAAATAAAAATAAAAAAAAATAAAAAGAGCTGATTTAAGGAGAACAACTATATAAAGAATAGTTCAGATAGTTCAGGTTGGCAGATACAGCAGCATGTAGGAGTCATCTAGGCATGGGAGACCTATGTGGATTGGGTCCACTCTTTGCTGAGCTGAGAATGATCTGGGAAGGGTGGTGAGCTGTCTGAAGCCACACAGCAAGTTGAGGACAGAGATGTGACCCCAGGTTTCAGTATGTGCAGCGGGAGGATGTCCTGGATGCAAGTGCCTTTGGCTGTTACACAACAAGCCCTTGTTCCTCCAACTTGCGAGTGTGGCCTTGGCAGCCCACCAATGACAAATGGCCCACCAGCTGACATTTACCAAGCACATCCTTCTTTACATTCACCTCGTACCTGCTGCTTTAGCTCCTGTCAGACCATTTATTCCTCAGAACCTAAAAGGTAGGGCTGAACAGAACCAGTATCCCTGCACTCCAGATGGGGATCAGGGGGTAAGCCAGTGGTGCAAGGCCATAGTTCGTAAGTGATGGAGCCAGGACTTGAACCTCATAATCTGAGCCCACACCCTCTCCTCCAGGCATCAAGAGCTTCAGACTGAAAACATCCCAGGCCTGCACTTTATGGAATCTAGGGCAACAGGTTCTCCACCCTCTAACATCAATAGAACATGACAGACAATTCATTAGCCATGAGTTGTTTTGTTTTCTTTTTTCTGATGCTAGAACCTTTCATTACAAGCCATTCCAGGTCACTCCCTGGTGACTGGACAGAGGCAGAAATTGGGTGACTCAGGACAGCTGATAACATCTTTCCTTAGTACTTCTAGGGGGAATCTGTCTGGTACAGGATTAGGGCTAAGTGGGAGAAGAGTTCTTGTTGGGCATACTGGTGGGAAGGTACCCTGGACAGCTTCAAAGGTGATTTCTTTCTGCAGTTCACTGCTCCACATCCTACTCCTCTGGTCAGTCAGCGTAAGTGCTGGAATCAGCCTGTGAACTCAGGCAAGTCACCCAACCTCCGTGGACCCATTTCATCATCTGCCAACAGGCTAATACCCTCTGTCCCCCACAATGGGATATATGGCAATATCCAGCATGCATAAGGCATCCACATGTGGTGGCCTGACCCCTTTTTCTCCAGCTTTGGTCTCAACTAGATCCCAGAAGCAGAGAGCTTCTGAGGTCCAAAGACTTTGCCTCCCAAAATCCAGCCACTCACCCCTTTCTCTATGTGCTTACGGACCCACAACAGTGACTAGTAACCAACTTCACCCCTCATGAGCTGCCCAGAGCCTCCACTAGGGGCAGGCTGTGCAGCAAAGAGGCCTCACCTGGCTCACTGGTGGGCATGGCTGGAGGCTTGCCACTGCCCTGGCGCCACAAGGCCACAGTAAAGGAGGAACTACCTGTTTTCCACATTGGCTGGAGTCACTGAGGGGAGCCAGCATCATGGAGGAATAAGAGCCACTTTATCATGTCTGGGTCTGATTCTATGCTGACTGTCGAAGCTCAGTGTCACAGGACATGTGAAGATGTGTGGTCTATGAGACATCCCCAGCTGCCTGCTGTCCACTGTTCTTCCAGAAAAGCAGCATTTGTACCACAGCTGAGCCTTGTCACATCCAAGAACCACTAGAACTATTATTAAATTATCTGCATAGGTTGTATAACCCCTATCTGAAGTGCTCAGACCACAAGTGTTTTGGATTTTGGAGTTGGGAATATTTGTGTCCACATACTGAGACCCTGGGATGGAATCCAAGCCTAAAAGTAGAATTCATTTATGCCTTGTACACAATACCTGAAGATAATTTTACACAATATTTTTAGTGCACCTGCATTTTAATTGTGATCTGTCCCATGAGGCTGGGGTGGAATTTTTTTTTTAAATATATTTAGGACAGGGTCTACAGGGTCTACTGGATCTCACTATGCAGATTGGACTTGTGATTCTCCTGTTTTCAGCCTCCCAAGCACTGGGATTATAGGCACGTGCCACCATGGGGTAGAATTTTTTACTGATGACATCAGACCTTTAAGATTTTGGAGCATTAAGTACTTTCAGATTAGGGATGCTCAATTTACATTTTAAAATCGATGCCTTTACAAACATGGTTTTTAATAAAATCTTTACAAAAAGATTCAAGCTTTAAAGGAAATATTTATGTCACTATCACGAATAAAATACAGCATCTGTTGTCATAAACAGAAGACAGTGCTAAAGACTCAATGAAGGTGAAACTGCCCAGTCTAGCCTGACAGCCCTGAGCCTGGCACTTTCAAAAGGAAAGCACAGCAATAGCAGGCAGGCCAGAGCACTGCAAGCAGCTCCCCCTCCTAGCTCCTGGGAATGTTTCCTCCCCGCAAGGCAGCTCACTGGACAGCTGGAGCCTCAATGCTGCCACCTCAGAGCTGGGCATCTAGGCTGAGGTATTAATCCTCCCCAAGCTTCAGTTTCCCTCCCCATCTAATGAGCCTTACCCATCCAGCTTCAGAAGGTGATGCTCCAGGGAAGCTGTGGAGTTGTGAGAGAGGCAGTTATTTTTAACCACCCAGCCAAGCACCTGATGGAAAAGAATCCTGGGAATGAGACCTTACCCCTGGGGCCCAGGATGACAGCTGGGAGGACACCAACACCACTTGGGACTCACCGGGAAGCAATGATCACTACACTGAACCCCAGAAGGATGAAGGGGACCTAGGAAAGGATTCCTGGGCTAGTGCCCCTCTGGGTCTAGCACACACTAGTGACACTGACCATTTTATTAAGTGCCAACTGTGTACACCAGCCCACCAAATTGGCACAAGCCCTTAAGGTAGGTACTATTCTTCCCATTTTACAAGAAAGGAAACTGAAGCATAGGAAGGTGAAATCACTTGTCTGAAGTGCTAGGGGAGCTGACTACAAAGCCTCTAAGCAACCATTTTAGAGGATACATGGAGGCTGCTATAAGCAGCACATATACCTGGCAAGCAGGAGATTCACTTTGCAGCACTGGGTCAAGAACTTTGACTATCTTGAGAAGAAACTTCCAGTTTGGTCTGGTACCCTAATTTTACCTGATAGTTGCTATTCTCTTTCAACAAAGGCAGGACAGACTACAGGCCCAGACTATAGACCCATTAACTAGCTTTAGTATTTGGCCAGATTTTTTTCTCCTTTTTGAGACAGGGTCATGCTATGCAGTTCAGGCTGCTCACTTTGTAGCCCAGGTCTCGAACTCACAATGATCCTCCTGCCTCAGGGTCCTGAGTGTTGGGATTACAGGTGTGTGCCACCATGCCTGGCTGGCCAGATATTAATGATTTTGACACTCATTTTTATCTATGGCAAATGATGACAATTTCTTCTTTACAGTGACACAGATATTCTTTTAAAAAGAAATGTACTAGGTCCTGAGTTGGAGTTACAGTACCACCACCAAGTTTTACAATTAAAAAAACCCATGTAAAAATTTTAAAAAGCAAATGAAGCATTAAGCAAAGTATAATACACTTTAAACTGTAAAGGGAAATACACTAGCTTGACAGTAGAGAGACTTGGCAGACACTACTTCCATCAAGCGATCAAAGTCAACAGGGTCAGTCACAGGACAGAGAGCCTGGGCCTGTTGCACCATCCACTGCTCTCTTCTGTGCTACTCCTGCCAAGAATGCGCTACTTGGAGTTTATCCTGGGAATAAATATGAGGCAAACCACATGGGAGAAAGTCCATCACGCTGCAGATTTGGGCTCTTCAGAAGTGCGAGCAGCATGAAGATAAAGAGTGGCTGGGAACCTATGGCAGTCTCAAGAAGGTGCAGGGAGACAGACCTGGGATCAGGCCCTAGATCCCAACATTCCAGCATCTCTCTCACTGTCAAGTCACTATGCGGACAAGTGATAAAATCTGAACAAAGTTATTGATTACATTGGTCAAAGGACTGCATGAACTTAAATTTGCTGATTTTGGCAACTGTACTGTGGTTATATAAAAATATCCTTGTGCTATGTAAGTATACACACTGAAACATTTAAAAGTAAAGGGGTGAGACATCTGCAGCCCATTTTCAATTGTTTTCGAATGTATATACGTACAGGGAGGACAAGCTCACTTTGCACACATGAGAAAATATAAACTGCTGCAACAGGTGGCTTTGGGTGAGTGGTGCATGGGAATTCTTTATATTTTTATAACTCTTAAGTACTACACTGTCCCAAAAACATTTTTTAAGATAAATTCAGATAAAAGGAACAATAGTGTGAGGCAGGTCTAGCAGAAACGGAGGTGGAGTTGGGTGTGGTGGGACAGACCTATAATTCCAGCATTTGGGAGGCTGAGGCAGGACTCTCAGGAGTTCAGGACAAGCCTTAACTATATAGGGAGACCCTGTCTTAAAAGAAAAAAAATTACAGCGTGTGGTGGTACATGCCTTAGTCCTGACACTCATGAGACTGAGGCATGAGGACTGCTGTGAGTTCTCAAGGTCAGCCCTTGAACAAAGCCTGTATCAAAAAATTTTAAGAAAGAAAGCAAGACGAGGAGTTGGGTACTTGAGGAGGGAACCTTGGAGACCTTACTAAAGGGCCCGTTTCCCTGGTAGCTACAGTACTGAGGCGTGCCTGATTCTTCACTTTCCCTTCCTGGGCTCCAGTTTTACTTATGAGACTGAAATAAAGACGTCTATCCCTTTCCCTGTTATGCTAGTTTCCAAAAAGCAGAGTATACTTTTAGGAGTTTCAGAGGGAAGAGAAGATACACCAGAAACACAAATGGTTGAGTTCAGCAAATAGACATGGGTTTGTGAGGGGTGAGTGGTAGGGTCTGCTGTCTCAGCTACAACCCCAGTTAGTGTGAGCTCAGGGCCAATGGACAGTGGCCCTTGGATCTCAGCTATTTTGATATATTCATCTGGGTGAGCCACATGTCAGGAATGGGGCTGAAGGGTTGGCTGGACCTAAAGGTACACCTGCTTCTCCACACCACCATCATCCACCTCTTACCTCAATGACAGTCTCAGCTTCCTGCCTGGGGTCCAACACCTGCCCTGAACCTTACCACGAGCTCCTCAGGGCACCAGTGGGATTTCCCATGACTCAAATTTGACTGAGTCCATGTCTCCACAGAAGCTGTCGGCTTCTGAGCTTGGCAGTGAGAAGCCCAGTGTGGGCAGTGTGCTGGCAGCATAGGCTGCAGACCAGCACGCAGGGCAAAGGGTAAGTAACCTGGGAAGGAGCATTTGTGACCTGGGAGCTGGAAGAAAACGGAAGGCTGCAAAATCCTGTAGTAAGATAAACCAAGATACCCAAGCTCCAAATCCATTGCCCCTGAGTCCCCCAGTCTTCTAGTTTTCAACCAAGAGGTAGGTAGCTCTTCTAAAATAGCACCTCCATGGGCCAAGAAAGGGCTTGTGAGCACCTGCCACCTTCATTAGCAACTGGGATGAATTAATCCAGCTGAGCTGCCCAAGCACCCAAATGGCTAGCATGTGAGACTTTCTCTGGCTCCTAGCCCAGTTGAAGCAGCCCTCTCTCTTGGGAAGCAGGGACTTCCTGATTCCCTATTTGCTACTCCTGGGCAGCAATTAATGCTCTAGGCAAACCGCAGAGATAGCTCCCCAGCTCCAGATCTAGTATCCTGGAAGGTTCTAGGCAGGAAGGCAGAATTGGCAGTCTGAGTAAGCCACACCTGGACCTACCCTACACCATAGGCAGCAAGGCCTTTTTGCTAATTGTGGGGTATAAATATTCATGCAGGTGCAGGTTTATGCACTAGCAGTGGCCTGTGTGTACACACTTCCCATCATATCTGTTAACAGTAATAGTAGTTAATATCATTATTTACTATATAAGAAAATCTGTTCAATTCTCACTACAAGGCAGATGTTCACTATCCCTGTTTTGTAGAAGAAGAAAAAAAAACCAAAACCATAATGCAGCAGGAGGTTAAGCAGCACATTCCAGGTCACAGGTCCTGGCTTCTAACCTTGACCCACTCCAACCTCCCCCACCAGGGCCCATATCAGTGTTTCCTGGATCAGCTTATAGGTCCACATGAGAATAAGTGAGAAAGAACAAGATCTGACCTCTGCTGTTCCTCCCTTACGGTAAGGAGTCCAGAGATGAGGACAAGTGAGGTCATCTTGAGATAATTCCCAGAGTTTTTCTATTGTGGGTCACTCATCCTGCACCCTAGGGTCTGGGCTTCTGCCAAACCTCTCAGTCTGGATTGGGGTACAGGGAGGAGAGAATATTATGCCTGAATTCCACCATTATCTCCAGGCCTGTGTTCTGTTCCTGAGGTCAGACCCTGTCACTCCAAGAGCTTTGCAAGGGTGTCCCCAAGAGATACTTCCTGGTATTTCTGCTCAGCAGCATTTGCTGTAAAATATGTCAAAGCATTTTGGCTTCAGTTTTCAGCTCAGAATATGCCAATGTTTTCATTTAGAAGTGGAAATGTTTCTGTTGATGTGGTGAGAAGATAAAATAAAGACATTCTTCACCAAGTTACACTGTGTCAAAGTCAAGCACTTGGCTTGCCCACAGGGATTCTTAAGTCTAGCATACAGGATGGCAGAAAAACAAGCAGGGTCAAGGTTTGCTGAGTGACTGAATGACAGATTATGTGAAAGGCCTAGAAACAAAGATGGCACTGGTCAATAGTAGATTTTTAATGGATAATCAGAGGTTCTAATTCAAACAGACATTCGCAGTCTGTTGTTTCCCTGTATTTAATGACCTGTTCCAAGTCTTTGTTCATAGGACCACTACTAATCTCTTAGCTATCTTTCCAGCTTCTACACTTGCCCTGTATCCCATTCTGTCAGTTATCAGAGCTATCTTTGCAAAAGATAAGTTGGATTGTGTCATTCCCTACCTAAAACCTTCTAGAAATTATCTATTGTTCTTGGCCATGGCATTCTAAGTCCTGCAAAGTGTGGGTCCCTCAGGCTGCTCCTGATTCTTCTGGGGATACTCTCCAGCCACACTGGTCTCCTTGAGTTGCTGGATGAACCAATTCTCATCCTTTTCAAAGTCTCAGCACTGCAGTTGCCTCTTCCTGGTGTGCTTTTCTCTGGCTGCAATCAATTTAGGGCTTAGCTTATATGTGTCAGCTCTTCACAGGGGCCTTCTCCAGTATTCCTAGTAAAACAGCCTGTCACTACTCTACATAGAGCATCTATCGGGTGTCAGGGTGCTGAGGAAGCAGCAGTGAGCCATTGGGGAATCCTAGTCCTTCATTGCATGCCTTCAGAGTTCCTGCAAATACTCATGGGCTTGTTGGAGACTTCGTAGTCTTCCTCATCAGGTGTTAGGAGGGCCAGGACCCTTTTGCTCACTGTGTTTACTTCCCAGGTGCAGTACTGAACCAATAAAAATGAAAGACAGGCAGGTAGGAATGCAGAGCAGCTGGGTCACATCTCACCTGGCTCTTAACTCCTGATAAATCTCACGGTCCTCAGCTGAAGCTTTCTTCAAAGCAATCTTGCTGTTGGTCCCTTAGGAGAGCCTTTTGCCTCCAAGCACTGCTGCAGCAAGTCCTACTCCACCCTGCATCCATCAGCCTCTGCAGCAGGCTAAATGTTTAGTTCCCCCAGTCTCTAAGTTCCAATGGCACAACCTGTTTCCAGTAAGGTGGTATGAGGAAGTGGGGCCTGGGGAAGTGATTAGTTCATGAAGGTGGAGCCCTTGTGAATGGCATTAGTGCCCATTGTATAAGCATTGTGATAAATGTCTGTTGTTTGAGCCATCCAGTCTGTGAATGCTGTCACAGTATCTAGAACTGATTAAGACAACCTGCTGACTATGGCCATGTTGGCAATGCAGAGTGGTAAAGAGCATCTGTTTACCAAAGGGAGGCCCTGCCTACCACCTCAGCAACCCTTTCTGTTGTTACTCAGGCTCCTTGCCCAGCAGAACTACAGCATCATCCAGCGGTAGGTTCAGCCAAGGAAACCCTGCCTGCCCCATGACCCCTCACTGGGGCTGATAGCTACCCAATAGTCTGGTCCAGGCCAGGTATACATGTTCTCTCTTTCATTTATTCCAGCTGCCTATCCTCCTCTTTGCTGGGTGACATTGGTTACTTTTACTCCTACTGGAACGTTCATCTTCTTGTCTCTGTCATGCAACAAGCCCATAAGCAGGACTTTACCACCTCAATGCAACAATCCTGTGGTCCCTTCTCCTGCTAACCCAGGAACCCCCAGAGGCCTTGCAAACATTGCAGATGAAGGCAGCCCTAGCACCAGCTTTCACTTGCCTGTTCCATGAAGGCAGCTGGCAAAGCTGGCAACCCCTGCAGATATGAGCTGCAGAACTGACATGCTGAGACACCCTGAAACCTGACTCCAAAATAGCAGCAAACTTAAGGCCAAAAGGAAGTACAGTGTTCTTTGCTGAAGGTTTCTCCTCTTACAGCCTTGGGCTGGGGCCCTGCACTGGTCTCCACCCTGTTCACACCACAAAGGTGATCAGTGCCTGGCTTCTTACCCCGGTACCTCCCAGTTTTCTTACTTAGGGACTTGTGAGAATCCCCAAATCGCCAAGGTCACCATCAAGATAGGCTGAGACTGAGACTGGTGGGAGGAGCCGGTAGCTCTTCCTTAAATGGATTTGGGTGCAAAGGCTTTTTCCACATGACATGCGGATACGTTCCATGGCTATCCTAAATATAACATAAGCCCTGATACCCCTTCCTTTTTCAACAGCTGGGGAGGTTTTCTAACCCCAGCTGAGGGCCTGTGGGCGATCTAACCATTCCTGGCATCCTGTTGGATCCAAAGGAGCCTGGGGTAAGGATGTGTGTCTGGTTTGAGTACACATTCCTCTCCCTTGCCCCAACCAACCCTCATCCCCAGGGCACTTACAGGCCTTGGAGGCCGGGAAGGGTCTCATCCTGGGGTCCCATCTCCGTCCGGACGGTGCCCTCAACCAGGAGGGGCGGCATGATTTGGGCAGCTGTGGTTCAGGCCAAGGGTTATGGATGGAAGAAAGGAAAGGGATAGAGCAGTTAAGACCCTACTCCAAGTAACCATCGAAGACGTCGAGCTCTGAGTCGGCATCATAGAGGCCAGAGCCAGGGTCGGAGAGCACGCCAAGGTCCACAAGCGCTTGGTCCAAGTCCTCGGGCAGAAAGACGAGGCCCACATTGAGGACGATGTACTCCATGAGGAAGGCGTAGTACAGGATCAGCACATTGACGAAGAACAGGCCCACGTAGAACATAGAGGGCAGCAGCGGGGGCTGCACGTAGGAGACCAGGGGGCCCAGAGAGTCCAGGTGGGCTGCGACCCGGGCGCCAGGCATGCAGGGGGCGACGACGGCTGCGGCAGCCCGGCGATCCCAGCGACCTCAGCCGCTGCGGCGCCCGGGCGGCCAGCAACAGGGCAGCTCAGCCATCCAGGGCCACCCACGGGCTTGATTGAGGCGGCGCTGGTCGCCAGGTGGCCTCAAACGATGTATGGCGGCCTCAGCACCCCCGGATGTGTGCGTAGGGTCCTCTTGACCCTCCGGGAGGCTAGGAGGGAATCTCGAAGCGGCCAGGTGCTGCCCAGCTTCTTCGGTGCGCCGCGCTTCGCTCACTCGCCCTCGCGGTGCCCGACAATCCCCCACCGAGGCTCAGCGTAGAGGGTCAGTCCAGGCTGCTGTCTCTCCAGCTCTCTCTGGCTGTCCCCTGAGATCCCTCCGCGTCCCCGCAGGCCCAGCCTCCATAGCTGCGACCGCCGCAACGCTCCCTTGGTCTCGTACTGAGCACCCCCTCCAGAGCGACCCAGCGCTGATTGGCCCACCGCCTTTCGCCCACATTCATTGGCCGGCTCAACGCCGGGGCCTATTGGTCAGAGTCGTCAGAAGGGCGGCCACTCCTCCTCTCCGCCTTTCAGCGCGCTAGCTTCAGTTGTTTCACTGGGATGCGACTTGAACACTGGTCTCATTTTGGTTTTGCCTTGCGAGTCCAACGAGAAAGAGAGAGAGGGAGGGAGGGAGAGAGAGGGAGGGAGAGGAGAGAGGGAGGGAAGGAGAGAGAAAGAGAGGAGAGAGAGAGAGCAATTAAAGTAGGAGAAGGAAAAGAAAGAAAGAAAGAAAGAAAAAGAAAAGCAAGCAAGCAATTCCAGTTTAGAAGTATTGCAAGGCCACCGAAGCAAGAGGAAACCGGGGGCTTTCTCTGCACCTTGCTGGGGAACATTTGGATAGCTTGCCACATATCTTTGGGACTAAGTTTCCCCAGTTTATTTATTTATTTATATTTATTTATTTATTTATTTATATTTATTTATTTATTTGTCTTTTTGAGACAGGGTCTCGCTATGCAGCTCAGACTGGCCTTGAGCTCACTTTTTTTTGTAGCCCAGGCTGGTCTCGAACTTGCACCTATCCTCCTGCCTCAGCCTCCCAAGTGCTGGGATTACAGGCATGCACCACCATGCCCAGCCTTTATTAATATTTATGTTACTTTATTTATATTATGGCTGCCTCAGCCTGCCCTGGGGGTGGGGCTGGTGCAGTATGTGGTGCCAGGGATCAAGCTTCGGTCCCTGCAGTTGTCTAAGCTTTCCTAAGCAGGCGCTTTAGACTGCTGAGCTATCTTGCCGGCCCCAGTTTCCCCAGTTTAGATGGTAGGGTGGGGATAAGTGGTGGGCAGTTCCACAGAAAATATAAATTGTTTCCAAAGCTCCAGAGTTTTTGCTTTTCATGGTGGGGTGAGAAATATCATTCAGTGCCTCTTTCATGTCCCTAAATTCTGCTGCTGGGGGAGGTTCATTAATGGAGGTTGTGGAAGAGGGAATAGACATTATAGGATTTAGGAACACTTTGGTGAAGAAAGGTCAAATTCTTAGCTATAAGGTTGCTTATTTCCTTTTGCTTTGTAAATTATATTTAAAAACAATAGCCGGGATTCGATTCTGGGTCCACAAGCTGCGCCGGCCCCACCCTGGTGGTGTGCTGAACCAGTGAACTAGGTGGGGTGTGGTGGCGCATGCCTGTAATCCCAGCAATGGGGAGGTTGAAAACTGGAGGATCACGAGAGACCCTGTACCAAATATATACAACAGAAAAAAAAAATAGTAATGCACATGGCTACCAGTCAGATAACTACATGGCAAAGTGAGGCTCATCTATAAATTTCCCTGCTTGCAGGCAACCCTTGTACATCCTTTACAAGAGTGCTCTACAGTGCCTTTCAAAGTCTTTAAATCTAAGGCCATACCACGCTGGGTCTTGCCATGCATCACTTAATTTTAGACAGACAAGGCAGTGTTGCATGTTGTTCTTTCTTTCCTTTTCTTTTTTTTTTTTTAGATGAAGAAATAACCCTGGAGAAGTGGGGAGACCTGAAAGGTACTGGGCCTGGGTCCATTTGTTTGGAGGCCAGAACATGTTCTTTTTCTTCTATGACTTTCTCTTGGCCTCTTTGGATAAATTACTGAATGAACCATTAATCCTGTACTGATCTCCACTTTTCCTGTTCCTAAAGGAAAGACTAACAATTCTCTGTCAAAATTTACTGAATGTATCCTGCGCGCCAAACTCTGCTAGGCATGGAGTCCCCAGGCCCAATTCTTATTCTGAGCTAAGGTACTGGGATCCCATAAGCATTACATAACTGTGAGTAGAAATGAATGTATAAATGAATAGCGAACAGAAAGTCACATTTCCCACTTTCAATCCCAGAGGAAATTTAGATGATTTGTAGAAATCTGGGTGTTTCCTTTTTTTCTTCTTAATGTGGTAGTGTGAGAAATGGCATGGATTTTGGGCAAGACCAGAGATAGCCTCTGAAAGGACAAGATGTTCAGCTTTGATACATTGTTGCTTGAAGACCTTTTCAATACTTTTTTTTTTTAAAACGAAGTGAAAAAAAAAGTGTTTGGGGGGGGCGGGGGCTGGGGTTCAAACTCACAACCTTGCACTTGCCAGGCAGGCACTTGTGCCACGGAGCTATTTCTCTAGCCCCCTAAAAAAGGTTTTGAGGACAAAGAAAGCTATTCCCAATTTTGTGCAGTTTTAGCTTTTGGGGGAATAAAAAATAAGGATACCTAGACTTGAACTCTGGTTCTGCTCCTTTCAAACTGCCTGAGCTTGGACAAGTCAACCTTTGTGTGACTCAGTTTCCTGAATAGTAAAATGAGAATAATAATAGTATCCACTACATAGTGTTGTTTTGTGAATTAACTTTTTTGTGTGTGTGTGTGTGGGGGGGGGGACTGGGATTTGAACTCACGACCTTGCAATTGCCTGGCAGGCACTTGTGCCACGGAGCTATTTCCCCAATCCCATGAGTTAACTATTTTAATATACATAATGCGCTTAAGACAATGGCAAGTTGCCTGTGCTGTGAAAAAAGCTAACCTTATTCTTATCATGATGCTAATAATTATTAATGTTGTATACCTAAAATGTACCGATGAAATCTGATTGGAAAAAGATATTGTAGCTACTTTGCCCATCTTCAGCAAGTCCTTCAGGACCCCGCCCCCCTTCCTCCCAGGGACTGTGCGGCTGCTTCTTCTCCTCTCACCCCGCCTCTTCAGGAACGCCGCGTGATGCATGCCAGGCCTTGTAGTCCATTCGCTGAGTCTTGTCGCGAAGGGCTTCCTAGGAGAACTACATTTCCCAGTGTTCTTTTTGGCAGCAGTCGTAAAGCGCGGCGGTCGAACGGCGGGTTCCGGCTGAATGTCAGTGCTGGACTGGCTGTGGGCCGGGGGGGAAGGTGGTTGGCTATCTCACTATCACCTCCGCGGCTGCCTCCGTTTGTGCTGCCCCCGAGAGCGCCGGGCTGCTTGGTCGGTGGGACATGAGATCGTGAGGCGAGCGACGGGCCGGGGCCACCGACATGTTTGGCCGCTCCCGGAGCTGGGTGGGCGGGGGCCATGGCAAGTCCTCTCGTAACATCCACTCGTTGGACCACCTCAAGTGAGTAAGCAGGAGGGAAAGGGGGAGGCCGCGGGGCTGGGATTCAGAGCTCGGGTCGAGGGTGCTAGTTTCTGGGAGCGGAGTTGGAGGGATGAGAGGGCGGCCGAGAAAGGCTGTGTGGTGGTTATGAGCGAGGGTTCTGGAGTCAGCGTCTGGGTTCGAACCCGGCTCGTCGTTCTTGGATGTCTGTGTGACCTTGGACGTGTCACTTAGCTTCTCAGAGTCTTGGTATCTCCACCTGTAAAGTAAGGACACAGTTTAGGTTTTTGGACGAGAACTTCACTCTTACCTGGGCGGTCTGTGGTTACTAAGCTTCCCAGGGCGATACTACTTCGACTGTACAGCTCAGGGGTCAAAGGCTTGGATCTTGGGGTCGGACATAAATCTGGCCTCGAATATATGTGTATGCACGTAGGCCTGAGTTTCCTCAGTTATAAAATGAATAGTGACGGTGTCTGTGTCCTGGTTGGTTAAGGAATGAACAAAAAGTTCAGAACATGCACAAGTGCTCAATAAAGGACAGTAATTAAAAGAAAAAAAGTATTTCTTTGAGGAAATAAAGCAAGGATAGGTGGCAAACAGCCACGGGGTAGCAGGCATGTACAGGGATTAAAAGACCTATGACCAGATCCTGACTCCATAATTTAATGGTTGTGTTACCTTGGATAAATTACCTCCTCTCTTGAGTTTCCAGCCCCCTATCAGCAAATGAGGATGATGCACTTTGTCCGAGGATTCAGTAATGTCTTGCTTGGAAAGTGATTGACCTAGTACTATTCCACAGTGTGTGGCAGTCATGGTAGCTGTATTTATTAGCCCAGCAAGACCTTCGCAGGCCACCCTACCTAACATGTTCCCCCACCCTGGTTCCTTTCCGTCAGATATTTTTCTTGATTTCATTTCTTGCATTTCTGCTGTTTTCTATTACCCTGTGTATTTTTACTTGCTTTTCTGTATCTTATTAAAGTGGATCTTCTAGGAGGGTGGGGACTACTTGGTTTGTTCACAGTTGTGTTCTCAGTATTAAGTACTGTGCCCTACACACAGTAGGAACTCAACAGATACTTACAAAATGAAACACATAATTGAACAAATTGGAGAAAAGTGTGGAGCAGGTCAAGACCAAGGATTTGGGTGACAGAATGAGTGATGGAAAATGGAGACTTTTGAGAAGGGAGTAACTTCAGGCAGGGATATGTTTTGTGGGAGTCAAGAAGGTTTTGGAGGTAATGGGTAGAGAAGAGGAGAGGAAAGAGGCCCAGGACCAGGAAGGGCTTGCTAGGGAAGCAGGATTCTTAAATGGGAGGGCAGCTGTCCTGAAAAGGGAGTGGTATAAGGATTTCAGGAATTTATTGAGTGGGTGGATGTGACTGGGAAGGGAAGGATGGTTAGCTAGAAGGGTTGGGCTTTCAGCTGGTACCAAATACCAGGCTCTCGTTGAATTCATGCTGACTGTACCCCTTTAAATTAATTTAGTATTTATTGAATATTTTATTTTGTGCAAGGTATGTGGTGAAGACCTCTGTGTTATCCTCTCAGTCTTCATAAGTCTATGAGTTACAGGAGCTTTTATAGTTTTATATATATATATATATATATATATATATATATGTGTATATATATATATATATATATATATATATATGTATTTTTTTTTTATAGAAGGGGAAAATAAGATTCAAGCTTAAGTCACTTGCCCCAAAGTGATAGCAGCCAGAAGAGCAGAACTAGCACTTGACCCTAGAGCTTGCAATTTGTTACTCTCTTTCTGAATAACACTTCCCACTAAGTCTGCCTTGGGAAGCTTTGAATTTGTCTGTGCCTTATCACTGGAAGGGTGTCACTGCTAGCTGTCCAGCCAGCACACACTCAGGAATGTAAAGGATCTCAGGTTTCTTTGCAGTCTCCTGAGAACTGCCCACATTCATAGTTTGCATTGCTGGCAACTGGAGCTCCCTGCCCTGCATTAAGCCAATCTGCTTAATCCATGTTATAGCCTGGGGAGCCTGGTTATTTGTGTGTTGGTGTGAGGCTCAGAATATCCCATGGTGGTTTGGGAAAAGGTGTCATAATCAACAAATGCCCACCCAGTGGGCACACTGCACTTCATTTGGCTTTGATTATAAACATCTTGGGTCTTGGTACAGAACAGCTCATCTACTGAGAGAGTCTGCAGGCTACTGGAGAGAAGCCAAAGAAACAGTGACAGTATAGTGTGGCAAGCAGTGGGATTGCAGGAGGAGGCCTAGGGTTCTGTGAGATCTCTTCTTGGGCACTTTCTAGGGGCAAGTCTAGATTGGACTCACCAAGGTTGAGTAGGAGTCACCATATAGCCCAGGTGTATGTGTATGCTCGTGTGGGGTTTATAACATGTCAAGGTAGGTGGTGGTGTAGGAAACAAGGCTATAGGTAGCATTGGGCTTTGGGTTTCATCTAACAGTAATCAGCTCTCCTGATTTGCCTGTAACCGAGGAGTTCCTTGAATATGAATGGGACTTTCAGTGCTAAAATTAGGAATGTCTTAGGCAAACCAGTGCAAATTGCTCACTTCACCATTGATAAGAGAAAAAAATTCCTAATGCACTCATGTCCTGACCTAGGGCACTATTGACTGGAAAAGAAAAGATATTTAAAAAGCATTCAGAATAGGTTTTTTTTTTTTTTTTTTTAAGATATTAAGGGATGGTTGTGTGTATTTTGGCCCACCTAGAAATCTCAAAACTTTTTTTTTTTTTCAGGGACTGGGGTTCAAACTTATGACCTGCGCACTTGACAGACAGGCACTCGTGCCACGGAGCTATCTCCCCAGCCCCTCAAAACTTTTTTTGAAGGACTTTTCACAGTATCCCTAGTTAGGAAATTTTCATGTTTTAGATGGAATTTTACTTTTGCTAAGTAGTGGGAAACTGTGTACTTGTTGTCTTTGTCTAGCAAATTAATGATTTAGCTGAAGCAGATTGAAATAGTCAAGAGATTATTTGCTATGTGTTATTGATGGTTTATTGCCCAAACTAGTGGGTATTTGACAAATGCCTACCACCAAGAAGAACTTCAACTGATGAATTTATTTTTGCTATTGTAATATCATCTTCATGGGGGATTGAGTCCACAGAGTCAAAGAATTTGGTTCTGGTCACATTTTGAGTGGAGAGGGCCAAATTCTTGGTTACAAGTGACCAGCCATCTAAATTGTTTTATACCCCAAATGGAATTGATTGGCTTTTGTTACTGAATTGTCTGTCCTAGTTGAACCTCAGCTGAGTCCAGGTGTATAGATGAAGCTGTCCATAACCTGCTTCTTGCTATGTCTTTGCTTTCCCTTCTCATGTTGGTACCATTTTCAGGAGGCTTTAGTCTCACATTATATGAGCTTAGCAGTCACTGGGAGAAGGAGAATCCCTTTTCTTAGTATTGCTGCAGAAGTCCAGAATTAAGTTATGCCAGACACTCTGAGGATTCACACCATCTCTGAGCTAGTCGCTGGGACCAGTGTATAGTGTGTATAGTGCTCTAAGTGGCCATCCTTTCTCTTCTGCCCTTCCCTAGCGCCAGGAGAGGAACAAGTTCTAGTTATGCAACTGGATTAAGCTTTAGTATTTTAATGAGTATCTAATTCCAGCACTTTTGTCAGAGATTAAATAAGATATCTCACACTATAAACACTTTATAACTTTTTTTTATCAGAAATGTAACATTCTTTTTAAACACACTGGAAACTTTGAGTACAGTAACAGTGTGGTACCACTGAGACAGAGACATAGAAAGAGAGATGCCTCTCCCTAGAGATGACCATTGCTATAGTTATAATCTACTGCCTCAGACCTTTTTCTTTACTATGAAGGTTTATGTCATTGGGATTCATGTACATCCATTTACATGCCCATGTTTTTCTTGCTTAAAAATAAATGCAACTTGGTTACTGGTAACTGTAATAGCTCCAGAGTATGTTACTGAGAAAAAGCAACACAACTAATGTTCTGACTACTCTGGGGAGACACAAAGACTATGAATTGCTTGGATGTTTTAACTATGTTGCATTGACCACACAAAGCTAAGTCCCTATCCCATGTACATTTCAGAAGACAGAATGACCTGTCGTCTGAATGATCTGTCTTGGACATTTAACTATAGTAAATGAAGATTTTTCTGTTACAGTAACAGTGACCTACAATATTAACATTTTAAGTTCTGTATACACATTTTAATCTTTATCAGCAAAACAACTGAGGCACACTATGGCCAGGGTCTATTCTGAATGCTTCAGTTGTGTTGTCTCACTTAACCAACAACCCAATGGCATTAATCTCCGGAGAGCTGAGGCTTGGCCCAGGGCCCCAGTAGAACAGAGGTAAAGCCAAGATTACAACCAGTAATTATAACCAGGTAGTTGAATCCAGACTGCAAGGTTAAAATCATTCTAGTATAGAAAATACAAATAATGGAGTAAACAACAGTTCTGTTGGCCAAGTATTTACATAAAGTTGTGAATGCTAATATACAAGAAAATCAAACAGATAATAACAAGCCAAAAAGGCATGAAAATACATCTCACATTGTAAGGAGAAGACTTACAACTGACCCATGCTTTATATTTTTGGAAAAGAGCCAATGTCATCACATTCCCAACATAAGCTCTGCAGATGCTGAGCACTTTGCAAAATATCAGGCTAGGCCCGTGCAAAGTAGCAAATTCTATAGGAACAAGTAGCAAATTCTTGAGGAATAAGCTTGAATTTGCAATGCCTGGAGACCAAAAAAGTGCAGCCTACTGCCAACATGCAACCTGCACACTAGAGACTCATCGCCAAGGACAACAGGCATAAACAAATCCCGCCTCAATAGGCCTTGGCTTCTCAAGAGAGTCACCTTTTTCACAAGTTAAAGCATGACAGTTAATGAAGCTCCCATGCCCCAGGGATATCAATCATCATATCCATTTTAGAGACAGAGACACTAGGTCCAAGTTCTCTTTACTGACAGCATTTTTTGAAGATAGCTGCAAATTTTATAATATATACCTTAATGTGTCTCTTATGACGCTCCTACTGGAAGATTCTGAAACTGTCTGTGGACTGGATCATGAAACAAGTTAACCAGAGTGACATGAGACCTGAGAGACTAGAAATTCATCCTCCAATTCACAATGTCTTGAGCATGAGTAAAAGGTAAGGAACACAAATCGTATGTTGACTTGGCCTGCTCAGAACCAAGGGTAAGACCCTGCAGACATCCCTGAGTGGTCCACTGTGCCTTGAGGGCCCCATTTGTTTGGTATCCAGTCTTCTGGCCAAGAGAATCAGGAGATGCTCCACCAGGGTGCAGTCGCACTAAAGGATTAGGGAAAGGTGCTCACAGCTGGTGCCTCTGGTGAGTCACCTCCTACAGATGTCAGACCAGGTCAGCAAGTGAGGCTGGGCCTAGGAAACATGGGGTGGGGGGCGGTATGTGGGCAGGTTACTCAATTTGGAGAAAACCATGGGTCTTGCATGGGCACTGTGATCAAATTGGCAAGAGCAGGCAGTTGTTAAAAGGCTGGCCAGAACTTGCCTCTGTGATCATCCTACTGTAGTACTTATGGATCATTTATTATGTGCCAGGCTCCGTGCTAGAATATAAGCCATATAGGTCTCTGCCTTTATGAAGCACATGCTCACACTGGGAGAGACAAACAGGTGTTTGTACATATGGACATACATATACCTACATAAACTAATACAATTTATGATAGGAAAACAGTAAGCCTGAGCTTCCTGGGGCTCTAACTCAAGCTAAAAGTCTGTAGGGCCAAAGCTGGTCTGTTCTTGGAGGTGAGCAGAAATATATGATGCCATGTTCACTGAGTGACACAGTGAGAACAAACACAAGAAAAGTTTAGAAAGATGGTAAAACTTTCGTTGGCTAAAGTCACCAGAGCAGTTTTTATGGAAGAACTGATATTTTAAGGCTAGAGCTAGATATGTGGATGGGCAGGAAGAAAATGTGTAGAGAGAGTAAAAGTGACAGTCAAGTGGGCATGTGAGGTATGTGTCAGTGAGAAAGAGAGGAAGACTATCAGTGGCATACATATTTGGATCCTTAACACAATTTACAAGTCCCAGGAGGATCTGGCCTCTGTACATCACAGTTCTGTACCTCCCCTTTGCCCTTTACTAAATGACCAGAGTTCTGCCAGTGTGCACGGCTCCCTCTGCTGCAAGTTTTCTCAAATATTTTATTCCTACCTAAAACAGTTGGCCCCCACTCCCCAGTCTGATAACAACTACTCATTCCTTAGATCTTTTAGGCCTCCATTTAAAAGTATCTTCCTACCACTAATGTTCTTAATGCCCTGTGGGAACACCAGCTGAGTGTTCTGAGACCTGCAAGAATTTAAACTTGTCACAGTGTTGCTTAGGGCCCATTAGGTGTGATATGGCGAATATGATATTTCAAGAAAATTGAACACCTAATATTGTGCCCCAGGCTCTTGGTGCCATCTTGGACAAAAACTGAGTACACAAAAGTTGAGTGTCAACATGTGGGGTGTACATTCCTCACCTTCTTTGGTTCTCCCAGGGGAAAGCACCCCTGTCTTTCAAACAGTGCCATTTACACTTTCGTTAAGAAACATCAACTACCTAGGGCTCTAACAGCAAGTAAACAAGACCCCTATCCAGCAAACACAGAAGGAAAACCTGTAAACATCATATTTTTTCACACTGTTGTAAAAGTGTCAGTTCTCTAAATTTAGCTATAGATTTGGAGCAATATCAAAGGAAATCTTAGCAGAGATTTTTGTGGAAATTAAGATGATTTTTTTTTGGTGGAAATTAAGATGATTTTTTTTTTTTTTTTTTTTTTTTGGTGGGACCAGAGTTCGAACTCAGGACCTTGTACTTGCCAGGCAGGCACTTGATTTTGAAATATATTTAGAAATGTAAAGTATTTAGATGACTGATATATTAAAAAAGCACAAGGAAAGAAGAAGTTGGAGACTGTGCATTTTATCACATGGCAAAATTTATCATAAAGCTGCAGTAACGAGACAACATGGTACTGGCTCAAGGGGAATATAAATGAAATTAGAGCATCTAGGAAGAGACTCCCATGTGTAGTCACCTGATTAGTGATAAAGGTAACACAATTACAATAGAAAAATTAGAGCTATTCAGTAAATGGTGTGAGATCACTTAGATCTTCATATAGAAAGTAATTATTTGTGTTTGATGTCTTATATGGTAGTGTATACAAAAATCAGTTCCAGATGTACTTTAGCACAAAATGTGAAAGGTAAAACAAGAGCTTTTTTTTTGGTAATAAAATAGCATTTCTTCAGGACTTGAGGTGGATAAAGATTTTTTAAGCATGTTACAAAAACCTTTACCCAAGGGAAATACTGATAAATAGGGCTACATTAAGATGAAGAACTTCAATTCATCAAAAAGGTCCTTATAAAGAGAGAAAAGGCAAGTCATAGTCAGAAAATACTTTTAATGTATTTGTCAAGTCAAGGACTTATTTTCAGAATATATGAGCTGGGAGCTTTGGCTCAGTGTAGAACACTTACCTAATATATGTAAGGTCCTGGGTTTGATCCTTAGCATGGCAAAAAGTAAAAGCAAAAAAGAAAACGGAGAAGAAAAGCTATGTAAAGAACTCCATCCCATAAATAATAAAAGCCACTTAGGCTAATAAAAAGCAAAGGAGTTGTATTGGCACTTTCCAAAAAAGGTCATTCAAATAGTCTGTAAACATATGTGAAAAGACTCTGAGTTGCATTTGTCTTCCTGCTGTAAAACTGCAGTGTGATACAACCATATACCTAGTAGATGGCTGCACTGAAAAAAAGCAAGGAACACCAAGTGCTGGAGAAACAGGAAAGTAGAACTCTCAGACTATGTCCCTCAGCTGTGGAATTAGGTGAGCCACCAACTGTCTCCAAGCCTTGGGTGCATTCTTGGCCTGCACAGTGGTAATAGGAGGCTATAGTATGAGGGTCACGTGATGCTCTTGCTCCTTGCCAGGCTGAGGGAATTCTTGGAACCTTCAGGACTTACTGTCCTTTTCTCTGTCTGTATATAAAGGTTGCCTAGTAGTTATTAGGATTTTTTCCAGAGATTATTTAGTGAAAGCCACAACAGCAGTGACTAGCATTTGTATTATACAAAATAACAGCCAGAATTGTTACTTGTCCTCTTATTTATTTGTTGCTCATAACAACACCGTAACAGGTGCTAGAGTATTTAGATGCTATGGCTGCTCCCATTTTACAGTTGTGATAACTGAGGTTCACAGAGGTAAAGTAGCTTGCTCCGGATCACTCAGTTAATGAAGGAGATGCACTCAACTTGGAACACTAGTGTCTATAATTACTGCAGACATGACCTGGACTTTCACTTCCTACTCTTGTTTCTCTCAACCTGGCCATCACAGAGTCTCCTTGGGGATGTCTTTTCCTGACTGTCTCACCTTGTTTTCATTTCTCTAAGGCCCTGGAATATTATTTGTGTAATTATTAAGGATGTTAATAATGGCCCCATCATAATAATCACAAATAACAGCAACAGCAGCAGCAGCAGCAGCAGCGGCAGCAGCAGTGGCAGCAGCAGTGGCAGCAGCAGCGGCAGCAGCAGCATCTAATCCTGCTTCTGTGGTATGCTCACTGCATGCCAAGCACCAGTGGCTCTTTCTATGCTTTCTCCTATGGAATCTCAGGAAAAACCCAGTGAAGAGACTTTGTCTATTTCCCCTGTTTTTATGGAATCTAAGGTGCAAGGAGATGAGGTGGAGGCTCTTGTCTAGGGCTACAGTTAGGAACTGGAAGGGCCAGGGATCAAACCCAAGTCTGTTGGATTCCAAATGCTGAACTATTGACCACAACTTTGCTGTTTTTTAAACTTTAACTTACTTTGAAGAGTAAAAACAAATAGAAAAAAAAAATAGCAGAAACAAAGACAGAAACAGGGTAACATGCAACAATATGTATATTAAAGATTTTTAAAACAATAACAACAATTCACAACAGTTGTTATATTATGTATTTGTGTCATGAAATCTGTTGCTCAGATTAACAGATATAGTTATGGACAGATAATTGAATATTAACACTTGCTTTCAATCTTTATTATTATTTAAATAATAATTATTATCATTATTTAAATAATAATAGTAATTATTATTATTATTTTCTGTATTTGCATTTGGACTCCTGGCTTTATTCAGTCTTATGTGCTGTGGTCCACCTTACATTCATGAAGGCCGTGCCTGTTCCATTCATCATTTATTGAGTACCTAATGTCTACCAAATATTTTGGAGCATATCAGAATCACCAAGATCGATAATAACCTTGAGCAGTCCTTCCCAAGTAAAGGAGACAAATCATTGTGAGTCAAGGTTATCTATACAGTAGCAAATACATATGGGTACTGTCTTAGTTACTCTTCTTTCATTGCTGGGACAAATCCGACACACAAGCTTGAGGAAGGAAGGGTTTATTTAGCTCACAGTTATTGGAGGTTTCGTAGTTTAAAGCAGACTGAATTACATAGCAAGACCTCAAGACACTGTGCCGCTGTGTCCAGGATGATGTGCTCCATGCCTCCCAGAGAGGCCACTAGGCCTGGAGGAGGAGGAGCATGCTGTCAGTTTAATGGTTGAGGCCTCTCTGGCCCCGCCCCTCAAGCCCCGCCCTGGTCCTCTGGCCTCGCCCCTCGAGCTGCTGGCTTGACAGCCCCATGAGGCTTTGGGGGGAACGACTAGATACAAACCATAACAGGTACTAAGGTACCAGGGAGGACAGAGAGTGAACTGAGGAAACCTTTTTAAAGAAAGGTTTGCTTCGGCAATGAGGCGTGAGCTGAGCTCCCTTTGAGCAACGAGATGATATGTAATGCTGATAGAAGTATACCACCCTTCATACAGGAGAAAATTCCAGAATGGGAAAAATCTGCCCCTCTCCTCCACTGTTAACAATGTCTTGTCATAGGCAAAGTATCAGACAGTCCTATAAACGGCATGGAGAGTGTCACCAAGACCTACCATGGGATGGTAAAGTGGCTGTCCAACTTTAGTGGGGGCTGGCGATATAGTGGAGTGGTAGAGCATGTGTTAACATGCTTGGGGCCCTGGGTTTCATTTGCTGCACTGTGAAAACAAAATAATTTCAGTGAACTAAGCCCTGTACCTGAGAGTCTGATTCAGTGGGACTGGGGGAGGGGATGACTTAAGCAGATGCATTTGGGGCAGGTGGCCTATGAATCACAGTTTGGAAATCTGCTCTTTGAGCATCTCATAGTACAGGCACTGAGGCAAAATAGAGACATACAGATGTATGAGTAGGTCCCTCACAGTTCATCTTAGAGTGGCTCAAGTGCTGTGGAGTTACGTTATCCTAGAGGACGTTTGGTCTTGTGCCTCCACATGTGGCATTGTTGGTAGTTTTGGGCATAAATAATGAACAGTTCGTACTTTTGAAGAGCTGTACTACTTATTGTATATCAAAAATTGCATATAATTTCTAAGTAAAACACCTGTTATATCTTTAACATATAACAAATAGCAACAATATTGATAAACCCCAGCTCCTCAAGAGTAGCAGTTTGATCCTAGTTGTTGCATCTGCAACGTTTTACTTCATATAGTACTAGTTTTAAAGCCTGTAGAAAGGACGACCCTGTCAATTTTTTCCTTCTCTTGTTCTCATCAGCCCTCAGCCCCAGCCTGGAGGTAGCCATGAAAGAAATCAGGAGTGACCTTTTCTGAGTCATTTTTTCATTTGTCTGCTTTCCTTCCCAAACCTGAGATTCCTTTCAGAGATGCATTTAGCTGGATCTATGTATGCTAGAGAAATTGTCTTATAAGGCATGCTAGGCAACACTACCTTGGTATTGAGCGTGGCTGTTGATTCCTGTGCCCTTCAGGTGGTGGCTTTTTTGGTCTCTATCAGCAGAGAAGCTTCAAGGCATGGACAGTATCCTCCTGTCCACCACACCATCTGGCTTGTGGGCCTGTTTAGATGGTGGAAGTACAGAGCCACACCTTCTTAAGTCCATGTAATTGCAAATTTAAGTCTGTGCTCAGCAAATAAGATCACTATCCCTGACTGCCAACCACCCACTTCATTTAAGCCTTATGTTCTAGTTAGTGTACTGCACTTTAGGGGTATAGCTTTTCAAAGGTAGTCTGTAATACACGTTATTTTTGTCTCACCTGTTGGCTTTGGGATCTGCTTTCCCTAAGCTTGGCTCCATCTCATCTCTCTGAATCACAGCATCAGTCTGCCTGTAGGTACTTTGTTAGGCATTTGGACTGACCTGTGTGCTTCCACTGACATCTGAAGCACTAGTGGGGAACATCTGCAACAAACTAAAGCCTCCTGTCCCCTTGGGTCTACTGAGTCCTGCTCTTTGAATGTGTTCCAAGAGATCCTCTTTAATAAGCTATCCAGGTGATTGTCTTCCACATTGAAGTTTGAGAATGGCTGTTTCCAAGGGTTTGTTGGTGCTCTTACCTCAGGTTGGGTTGATATATCTTTAGAATTTATTTATTTATTATCTTTAATATGCATCAAGTATTGATAGCCATTTTTCTTGGGTAGTGAATCAAGTCTAATATGGATGGGAAATTGTGTTAACTGAATCTGAGAAGCACTGCTTTGTTTTCTTCAAAATGTTAATGGTCATTGTACCTGAACCTGAATTTCGTGTCAGTTGGTAACCTTTTATTTTTCTCCCTTTTTTCTTAGGTATTTGTACCATGTCTTGACCAAAAACACCACAGTCACAGAACAGAATCGGAACCTGCTGGTAGAGACCATTCGTTCCATCACTGAAATCTTGATTTGGGGAGATCAAAATGATAGCTCTGTATTCGAGTAAGAGTTTCCAGTGCTTTTTGTTTTTTGACTTTTCCTCTTCCGTTGAATGTTCTTGCAAGTGTATACCATGAGTCATTCCTGATGATGTCAGGACTTAACACAAACTTGGTCTTGTGCAAATAACTGTGTAAAATGTCCTTGAAACACTGGAAATGGAAGCCAAAATATGAGGAACTTGTAGAAATGAGTGTCTCTAGATACCCTGCAAATGACATAGATAATTTTCTAAGCAGTGGCCTCAGAGGAAGGAGAAAATGACCTGAGTGGTTTAGATTCTGGCACTGATGAAGTCCCCTGAGGGCCTGGCATAATGCTGAGTTTTGAGGAGACAGTGCAGGGAACCTCCCACCCATCCAGGTGGAAGCCCTTTAGCCCCCATTTTTGCTCCCAGCTGGTAGGTAGTAAAGGAATGTGCAGCTCATACCCAGAGCCCTAACAAAGTTTTTGCTTTCCACCCTATCTTTGTACTTCCTAGGTGATCAGTCTTAGGCTGGGCTCTTTGTTTCCCTGAGCCTGTTTCTTCATATTTATTTATTTTTATATTTAGTACAGGGTCTACAGGTCTCACTGTAGATAGAACTCATGCTTCTCCTGTGTTCAGCCTCCCGAGCGCTGCTGGGATTACAGGCATGTACCACCATGCCCAGTCTCCTTCACTGTCTTAGTGCGCCCCCAGGGGTGGGGTTGGCACAGCACACCAGGGATTGAACCCCGGCCATGGGCTATGCCTAAGCATGTGCTTTAGTCCGCTGAGCTGTCTGGCCAGCCCTCTTTATCTTTAAAGAAGAGAAAACCCAGAGGAGGCACGGTTAAATGATAGCAAATGATAACCTACCAAGTGATTAAGCTGTAAAGTATTAACTATGAATCCCTGCACCCAAGAAACCTACTTCCAGGAGGTCATGGGATTGAGTTGGAACAGTGGTGGTTATATGTTATTGTTCTTAACATCAAAAGATGTTAAGATGTGAGTTGTTTTTCTAAAATAAAACCTCAATATTCAAGTCTAATTACATTGTTGGCACTTTGTGAAAAATAAGTGGGTTTTGGGTTACAGTTTAACACTTGATCTCTAAAATGTTCATCATCATTGGTGATAAAAACCACCAAAAAAATTGTGTGTGTGTGTATTATAATTATTGAGGCCATTTATAAAATCCATTTTAAAAAGTGTTACATTTCTAACTTGGCTTCTTGCTAGTTATCCTGAACTGATTTTCAAGATAGCATTGTACATTCATCAATAAGTTTTATCTAATAAGGCTCCTCATAGAGAACACAAACTCCTTAAAATGCAAACCTGTTAAAAGGTTTGCCTTGTTAAAGATTAGAAAATATCCCTCTTTTCTAGAATGAGCCTTTTAAGTCTATCTTTTAAGTCAGTTTAGACAGACTTCTGAACCCTTAGTTTCATTGATTCTCCAAATTATTGCCAGAGTCCTCAGAATCTTTTTTTTTTTTCTGAGATTTTTTTGAGACAGAGTCCCACTCAGGCAGGAGGGTTGCTACAAGTTTGAGGCCAGCCTGGCCTACATGGTGAGTTCAAAGCCAGCCTGAACTATATAGCAAGATCCTGTCTCAAAAAAAAGAAACCAAAATAATTTTTTTTTTGGCTTTTAATTCATTTTCAATTTTGAGGGTAATTTTTTATTTACAAAACAGTTGTAAAGATGGCTAGCCAAATAGCTCAGCTGATTAAAGCACCTGCAAGTAGGTACAGGTGGCAGGAGTTCAATATCCAGGCCTGCTACCAGCCCCACCACCAGGGGCGATTGAGGAGGCGCTCTTGGGAGGCTGTTAACAGGCAGATCGCTACAAGTTGATCTAGTGATGGGACCCTGAACACTCTGTAGACCCTTCCCCAAAGAAAAAAAAAAGAAAAAAAAAGTTGTAAAGATAGTTCAGTCGTCTAAAGCACTTGCTTAGGAAAGCTTAGGTAACTGCAGGGACCGCAGTTTGATCGCGGCACCACATGCTGTGCCAGCTACACCTCCAGGGCAGGCTGAGCCGTCCATAATACAAAAAAAAAAAAAAAAAAATACATATATATATATGTATATATATATATTATATATATATATATATATATATATATATATATATACATATATTGCAGAGAGTTTCTACCACCCTCCACCCGGTTTTTACCTTATTAGCATTTCATTAGGGAGCATTTCTCACAACTGAGAAACTGCCACTGGCATGTTACTATTAAGAAAATTTCAGACGTGATTTGGATATTGCCAGTTTTTACATTAATAGTTTCTTAATGCTCCAGAAGCCCAGGCTTCATAGCTACACTTAGTTGATATGGCTTCCTCTGATCTGTGAGGGTTTTCAGTCTTCCCTTGATTTTTCTTTTTTAATCTTGATAGCTTTGAGGAGTTCTGCCCAGGTCTGTAGACTATTTTCCCATCTGAGTGGATTTGATGTTTTTCTTATGACCCAACTGAGGTTTGTGGGAAGGAGAGGTGAAGCGTCCTTTACATCCATCAGAGCAGGATGCCAGTGATGAATACAGGTCATCCCAGTCACGTTGGCAGCATTGCCTGGCTGAGGTGGGGTCTGCCATGTTCCCAGGAAGTTAGGGTTTCCTCTATCCCTCTCCTTTGCTTTAGAAGAATCACTAAGTCAAGATGAGAGAATGGGAAGCTCTGGCTTCTGGAGGTGTTATGTATTACTAAAATACTTCTGTATGGAAGATTTGTCTTTATTGATTTATTTGATTGTTTATATTCAATGTAGACT
>PVKN010006327.1:0-28716 GCA_004027915.1 Capromys pilorides
TGTACTCTTGCTTGTTACTGTTTTTCTATATTTGTTTCTGCTGTTTTTACTCTTTAAAATAAAATGAAAAAAAAAAAAACAAAAAACAGCCTACCTCCAAAATACCCCCCACAAATAAACAAAGGGCTCAGGGGCTCAGGACTGACTGGCAGGCAGGGGCTTAATGAGGACAGGCTCAGTGATGCTGGTGAAGCTGCCACAGTGCCCTGGGAAGGGGAGCACCAGGGGTCCGGTGCTCACGAGGCTTTACCACCGCCCACCTAAGACACCAGCTGAGGCCAGGAGCTGACTGTGTCCTCACGTCCCACCACCTCCAGCTCCTCGGCACATCCATCAGCTCTGCCCAGGGCTCACCCTGAGCCCATTGCCTGCCCACTGCCCCTTGAGGCTCTGCTCTCATTCAAGCTGCTCAGTGTCCCCTGGATGGGACATCGCAGTCAGGACACTGATACAAAAGTGGGCAGTAAAGGCCAGGCTGAGGAGGCTTTGACTGGGAGCACCCATGCCATCGGCAGCTGCACTGGGACTCATGCATGTTACTTCTGGCAGAAATGTGTCTGTGTTTTACCTGTGTCCCAAGACTTCACAGGAGACTGAGATTAAGGGCTGTAGATTAATCAAACTGCCAGGGGGAAATTCAAGACAGATGAGGGTTCAGTCTGCAGCATGAGTGATGTGCCACACGTCACTTTTAACCAGATTTATAAAGAGAACTAAAGCAATGGGCAGAGCAGAGAATTTTGAAAATTTTATTTAGCCTAGAAAGAACCATGAGTCAAGTTGAGACCGAAGTTAGGTGAGGCTGCTAACGAGGTCAGTGCCATTAAAAAGAAAGCACGCACTATGTACAGAGACAAAAGGAGGATGCTGCAAGGGCGTCTCAAGAG
Source organism: Capromys pilorides (assembly GCA_004027915.1). Lineage (NCBI taxonomy): Eukaryota > Metazoa > Chordata > Mammalia > Rodentia > Capromyidae > Capromys > Capromys pilorides. The sequence continues at coordinate 888 of PVKN010006327.1, forward strand.
CCAGCAAGCACTTGCCTATGGCAGGCTTGAGGATGCAAGCATGAAAGCTTTTCATGTTGAGCAAGGAGTTTTGGGGAGCCTGCTCCAGAAGGGCCTTCCAGGACTTGGTCCCTAGAGTCACTTCACCGTGCCCAGCTATCCAGGCACTCAGAGCCTGCTGCAGCCGGGGTCCCAACTATCACTTCTGCAGACTTTGGTGTTGTCCATGGGATACTGGTTTTGCCAGCATCCAGAACACAGGAGCTATGGGGTCAGAAAGGCTTCCATGCAGACTTCATCGGAATGCCAGCGAGGTCAGGCAATGAACGTCTGAGAGGGTCGTGAGGAAAGCGTAGTAACAAGGTCAAAGGTGCAGAAGAGACCATAGGAATTCAGAGATGCCAGCAACGCAGAATCTCTGCTCAAGAAAGCCGCATGTGGCAGTGGAGCCAGCCGCCCAGGGAGGCTGCCCGAGCTGCAACTGGCGGGGCATACGGCTGGGCACCCAAGCCCGTGGAAACTCTCGTTTTATCACAGGTAGCCCTGTCACCCCTGATGTTTGTCCTACTGGACTTCAGTCTGGCTTTGGGCTGATTCTTTTCTATCCTCCTCTTCCTCCCTTTTAGGATGGGAAGTTTGCCTTGTCCTATTGTACCTTGGGATTATACAATCTGTTTGTGACTTTTATAGAAATTCACAGGTAAGAGTTTGCCTTGAATCTTAGAGGAGCTATGGACTTGGACTTTTGAAAAATGCTGGAACTGTTGAGACTTTGGGCGACAGACCATCCTATACCCAGTTGTGTGAAAGATGGTTGTGCTATGTTAGGTAGAATTACGACCTTGTTACCATCTTTATTTGGAGATTAATGTACTTTAAAAAGATACGTTGGGTAGCAAGTTGAAGAGGGGTGGCATGCAGTGGCTAAGGCAGGGTGTCAACTTGATGCCCTGTGGGCTCCTCCCCGGGGATGCTAGGTGTGTCTGGCTCATGTGGGCATGGCCTTGTGTCACGCCTGCTCCCTTGCTCCTTGGCCTCCCACACTGCTCCCCTCTGCTGCTCAGCCACCAGGATCCAAGTAACTTTGTGCTGCCACGCCCTTCTCTTGTGAAGCCCTGGCTGGGAGCCTGATAGCTGGGACTGAAGCCACAGCAGACCAAATGTCTCCACCTTTAAGCTGTGGATGCCCAGCATTGTCAGCAGCAGGAAATCTGACTAACATAGGGACCTCCCAGAAAATTGTGCAGAACAGCTTAGAGTCACTTGTTGGGAGAGGAGTGGGCATTGTCTACTGGCTATGGCCTCAGGGGTTGTGGGCTGCCTCTGGGATGCCACCTCTTTGTGTCTCAGTGTGGCAATGTGTCCAGTGGGTCCCCAGGTGGCTTGATGAGCAGGAACATGGAGGTGAGGTACAGACGGCTCTGAGGGCTATGCTGCCCTTGGCTAGGAGCTGGGCTGCAAAGTGGAGACCAGGGCATAAAAGGCACTGAGCACTGGACCCTGAGCACAGTCCCAAGCTGCACCTGGAGCCTGGTAGGGCTCTGCAAGCATCTGTCTTACAAGCTTTGCTTTATGTCATGGCTCATGGTGTGTGTGTGTGTGTGTGTGTGTGTGTGTGTGTGTGTGGTAGTGGGGATTGAACCCAAAGCCTTCTCACAGAATCACATCCTATTTTCTTGAATAAGAACTGATGTTGTTGTTTGGAAGAAAGAACACCAGACTGGGATTTGGGAAACTCACCCCTACCAAACGCACCCAAAAGCTTGCTGTCGTTTTCTCATGTATGTCTTGAGTTTCTGCAGAGCTCAGTAAGCTGGAATTCTGTAGGACGTGATACCAAATCACCAGAGCTGGCCTGTCCTGGAAGACTTGCATTGCATTCCTTGTGACAGATATGATAGTGCACGCATGGCTTGGGTGCAGGCAGTGTGCCACCTCCTAGTGGGTGCCGCCTACAGTGCCCTCCGCCCCACCTCCACTCTGACCCTGATTTCGCATCTGAAATGAGGTTCTTCAGTGGGTGGCACTGAAACTTGGTGGAACCAGGTCAGTTTCCACAACAAGGTGTCAATGTGGCTCTGTGGGACGCAAAAGGAGCTGGCCACTCTAGCAGGGTCTTCTGATGAAAGAGAGCATGTGCAGAAAGTGGCACAATGCTGACTTCGTGATCAACAATAGGAAGTGGCCTTGGCTCTAGTCTCTGAGGTGAACGCTTTGGCTGGGTAATCAGCCCATCGGAGGACTTTGAAGTGTACCTGGGTGAGTCCATGGCAGCTGCCTGCTCTGCCCACCTGCTCCTCTCCTAGCAGAGGTCTATCTGGCCTCGTAGCAAGAAATACCTGAACTTCCGAGCCTGACAGACTCCACCATGGCCACAGTTCCTTCCAGAGTCTGGCACAGCCATGGAGGAGACTGTGCCTTCCACAGGGTCTGAACCATGCATGGTGGACACAGAGCTGCCCTCATTACCGGCCCTATGTAGCCCTGTGCTGTCCCCAGCCCAGCCAAAAGCAAAACAGAAACAAAACACAATGTCAGTGCTCAGCACAGTGGTCACCTCACCCTGGCACTACCTGAGCCGTGGCTGAAAGATAAGTCCCTCACCGGGACCTATTACCTCGTGGCCTGGACATGGTGCATTTTTTCCTGCTTTAATACAATCTGGTCTTCAGTGGTGGTGGTGCTGGTTTATTTATGATGGAAAATTCCAACCTGACTTCTTTTTGGTATCAAGCAAGGACCTGGTTCAACTTTTCAGAGTAACTGAGCTCTGTGCAGATCAGGACAGAAGTCACTGGAGGCTGGTGGCGCAGAGAAATGGCCTCAAGCGGAAGGCCCGGCCTCGAGCCAGAGGCCTCGGCAAAGAAACAAAGACGCAATGCTCAGGGCCAGTTCTCAAAGTGATTAGTTGTGCAGCTTCCCTTTTTGGAAAAATCATTAGGGCTATCGCTAGCTCTGAAACAAGAGGAGGACACAGCCTCAGAAGAGAAAGCAAATGTCACATTTAACTGTGCAAAATGTGTAGAGGGAAACCAGTGGCATTCTCCCGGGTAACACAAATGGGCAGCGCTAGGGAGTGGGACCTGGGGGCTGCCAAAGCCATAGCGCCGACCAGGTCGCGGCCCTGTTTCCTTTGGCTTCCCCGGGCTGCCCAGTGCCTCCGTCTCCTTAATCAGGCAGAGTTCAACACAGACACAGTGCTCCTTAGTTTATATTCTATTTTTTCATCTTCATCAGAATTAAAATTATACAAGAAACTAAAATTATCCTGAGCAAGTGCTCATGCAGGGAACATGATGTTCTGTACTTTCAGAACCATGAAAGGGTTGTAAAATTGTAGGAAAAATATTTAAAATGAATCAACGATACTGCACTTCTTTTGAATATATTTTATCCGTCCCCTCCTCTCCCTTCCTGCTGACCCCTTCCTGGCTTCCGGAGCTCAGCGCCTGGCCCCCGGCCACTCTCCTCCGTTTAACTACTTACTCATAAATGTTTAGAGTTTTTAGGCTTCTTGCATAAGAGAAGACATGAGGCACTTAACTTTCTGTGTCTGGCCAGTTCACTGAACATAATGGTGTCTACTCTTCTCACAACATATTATCCCTTAGATAAAGGTAATAGTTTATAAGTATCTGGATCATTTTGGAAAAGCTCTGGCAGTGGTCATGCATAGCCAGGAAATCAGTTGTCTGTGATACAAAGTTCGCCCACAAGTCTTATTCATCCAGTAAGAGCTCGCAAAGAAACTTTTTGGTCCCAAATTTAAAATTCAGCAGAGTTTGCACACCAACATGTGCGCTTACGGACTGCTTGGGAGAACCGGGTCAGCCCTGCAGGGGCAGTGCGGGCCGTGGCCACCATGTCCTCCGGTGCTCACGGGCGGCCACGCTGATCCCTAGACCCAGGCTCACAGCTGATCCCCGACCCTAGCCGGCCGACTTGCGCGTGCATAGTGGAGGGAAAGCCTCTGGGTCAAGCTCGGGGGAAGCGAGCTGGGTATTACCCAAGTGCTTCTTTAGCACAGCGCAGAATGCCCTGAGCCACACTCTGCAGCCAGGGGCCACGCCCCACAGCCCGCCTTTCCTGTAGAGGGGACACTTCTTTGCCCAAGAATGACAGTCACACATTGACTCTCTTTTTGTACATTAAATAACGTAGTGTGCATTTGGAGCACAGAGAGCTCCTGCCTCTCGCAGGGGGTGGCATCTGCACACGGGGCACCTTCGCTCTTTGCACCTCCCCTGCCCTCTTCTCCTTGTTCCCTTCCTATTTCTCTAAGTTGTTTTGGACTGGGCGTCAGGCTCACCATCTCACCTTGCCAGGCAGTGCTGTGCTGCTGAGCTACCTCCCCGCGCTGTCCCCCTCCTATTTGCAAAACACTTCCCACCCTGTTTCCTAAGAGCTGTTGTTGTTTGGCTTTTTCACTTATTTAGGCTTTGGGTTCCTCCTACGAGTGAAGCCATGCGCTGTCCAAGCTCGCGTGTCTGATTTATTTCACTCACACTGTGGCCTCAAAGTGCATCATTTTCCTTCCAATGACCCGGGTTTATTCTCCTTTATGACCTGACATGTACACATCAGTTTTCTCTATCCATCTGTCTATGGACACATGGGCCACTTCCTACACTTATAGGCCATTTACAACGAACTGCGCAGCTATAAACATAGGTATTCATCTATCCCTGTACTACAATGTCTTTGGTCCTTTGGAAGATATTTAGAAGGGGAATAGCTGGTTCCAATTAAACTTCTATTCTTAGGAATAAATTTGAGAAAAATATTTTCTGTTCTCATTTCCCCTTTGAAGCCAGAATTGAAACGCCTGAGCCCTCCGTGCCTATATGCAGGGGTGCACACTAGCGGGAAGGCACTCCCAGTGCCCACGACAAGGGGCTGTCCCCGCAGAAAGCAGCGCGAGGTCAGGGGGACACCAAGCCCTTGGCTCAACCTGGGCGAGTCAGTGATTGTTCAGGAAGCCGGTGCATTTCCAGCGTGGACAGAGAATCCCTGAGCCTCGGTCATGACTTACGGTGACCGGGGACCCCAGCATAACGCTGAGCTTGAGGCTCTTCTTTGAGAAAAAGATCTAACCTTCAGTTTCCTTGTGCATTTCATCCTCAACCGGCTCCTCCATCGTAGGAGTAAATTTAGTCGTATTACTCAAAAAGTGAAAAATAAAGTCGGCATTCTAGACAGGAGATGACTTCAGAAGTAATTTTCAAACATCCTAATTTTTGAATTGTACCTATGGATAACTATAACATATAATCAGGGGTTTTTAGAGCTGACACCCTACAGCCCATGTGCGGTGCTTCTCCGGTGTCACGCGGGGCCCGTTCTTCGGAAGTGCTTTGAGTGGTCGAGAATTTCTTACCGCGAGGACAGCACCGCTGAGTGGCCTTTGTAGCTGGATCTTTGTCATTCTGGTGAAAACTCTGCCCTCAAACGCCCCTGGAGCCCCACAGGACAGCCTGGGCTCGCTCTGTCCATGCGGAGGGCAGAGGCCGGACGGGTCCCAGGCACTGCCGCAGTGCCGCAGCCACCTCTGCAGGATCCTTCCACTGCTGCGCACCCCTTTGCCCCAGCGGACTCCCAATCCGCTCTCCCAGAAGCCCTTGCGGAGCTGTGGGTAAATATTCACGCGTGGTGCCTTGTGCTCTCATTTCCACCTGCTGGGGGCACCCTCGTCAGTGGAGAAAGGTATTTGAACTTGGAATCGCCTCCCTACTGGACTTTTGTTGAGCATCGTGAGGTGTTTGCTCTGCTATCTAGCTTGATTTATTAGATTTCATTGGTAGGTCTGGAACGCTCTGGAGCTGTCCTAAGTCTCAGTACTCAATGTAGTGTGTGTGAACTTTGGGTTTGAGAGAAAAATTGATTGGTTTTGGTTTCTATGGAAACCCTTGTATGTGCTCTCTAAGAGTACAGTAGAGTTTGTTCTATAAGAGAGTTAGAGGGCTGGGGAGATAGCTCAGCGGTCTGGTCTCAGCGCCTGCCTGGCAGACGCAAGGACACAGGATGGACCCCCAGTACCACGTGCTGTTCTGGCCCTGAAACCCAGAGGGCATCATGCCAGCCACTGAAACCTGGCATGGTGGCACACAACTGTAATCCCAGTGCTGGGAGGCTGAGGCAGGAGGATCACTAGGAGTCTGAGCTCTGTAGTCAGACCCTGTGCTAAATATGTAAAGAGAGAGAGAGAGAGAAAGATTTGGAGACGATGTCAAACTTGGGATTTTTTTCACTGCCTTTTTTTGAGCAGAAAATTATTGTGTCCCCTCTTTTCCATGTTTATTTTCAAATCTCTCAAGTTTTTGTTTGTAGTCTCTTACAAGTTTTAGAAGCTTTTTGTATTTTAGTTTTGTGAAATCTCAGGTCAATATCATTGTGCTGTATTTTCTCATATGTTGACTGAACAATGGGTGGCTGTATAACTGCATAAAAATTTGTGAATCAAAAAGAAAATCTCCTTTTATAACCATATAAACTTTCCTAAAAAAGAGACTTCCCACCTTGCCCGGCTCAGCTCCTCTACTCTGGCTCTGCTTACGCAGATGCTGGGTTCCTGAAGGATCCGCTGAAGACTTCCGCAAGCTCCTCTTCCTCCGTGAATCACCCCTTCCTCCAGTTCTCATTCTGGAGACTTTGGCAACTTGGGTGTTGGCTGTGGGAGGGGCTGTGTCCATCCTGGAGGTGGCCCAGGTGGTCAGTGGGTCCCGTGCTGGTCTTGGAGACCCTGAGTATCGGTGAGTCCTTGGTGTCTCAGGGACAAAGCTGGCACTGTGCCAGAGGTTACAGAGGTCAGCTGAGCCGGTCTCAGGCACGAGGGCTTCTTGGGGTGATGCCCAGAGTCCTTGCATGGTTGATGTCCAGATCCAGCTCTACCCTGCAGGGCTGGTAGCTGACTGGCAGGCCAGCCTGATGCTGCCAGGCTCTCACGAGCTCCTGACAGAGCGGGACTGCCACAGAGGACCTAACTTAGCCTGTGGCAGCTCCGCCCTCACTCCCTGCTGTGCCCACACCACACCACACCATCACCCAGAGCCCCTGTCCCTAGGCCTGCTCTACAGCAGCCCCACAAGGAGCCCGGCTGGCCCTCCTCTGCCTTCCCAGGAGGGACCAGGGAGCAGGTGGGGTGACAGACAGCTCGACCCCTGCCAGCCTCTTGCCTCTGCTCCCCACACAGTGGGGACCCCAGGGGTCCCCATTTTACTCCTGCGGTGAGTCCTTAAGCTGATGGCAAGGGCCCCTGTCATGGCCCTGTGGGTGGTAGGGTGACAGAGACATGCACAGGGCCAGAGCTGTCACCGGGCTGCACAGCTCTGAGGTTCTGCACATCCTCCTCAAAGCATTCGCAACTGCAGACCATGGTCAGATTAATACATGAGTTTGTTCCAATGAAGTGATTTTCTGACACAAGAGGAGAAAGGAGAACTCAACTCATCTTTGTGCCTGTTTGGAAGACAGTTCTGGAAAATGTTGCTCTTTTTCATCTTGTGCAAAATGGCTCTTGAACTTGACAGCTGCATAACTTAGCTAAGTGGAAAATCAAACCCATCTCTCAGTTCCTCTGTCTATATTTAGTTGGATACTGATGTGGGGGAGGTGCGCCTGAGCACAGGGCTGGACCCACCGTGAGTCAGGAATTGTTTTCCGTGTTCAAAAACTTGCAAAGCAGAGGGTGCTGTTTGTAGCCCACAGAGTCAGCCATGTGCTCTCTGGCCGGGAGCTCGAAGCCTGGGGGGGCTCTGCCCTTAACAGGAGCAACTGGCCTCACAGGGGTGTCTTACCTGAGTGTGGTATTTCACACTTATTTTTATTCTTTATATCTTATTTCTTAGTTTGTATAACTAAGAAATTTTGCGACTATATATGGCATATCTTTTAGCATTTCGAGACATTGTAGCTAGTTATCAGCGATTTCCTGCGGCTCTTGTAGCTGGCTCGCGGCACTGTGCCTTCTCCCTGCTACGCCAACCCAGGCGGCCTTCCACCTCACTTTTCTGGTCATCTCAGCCAGGCTAAAGTCAGTGCATGGAGACCTTGTCAGCTCGCCAAACTAATCTAGTAAAGAACCGGACATTTTCAAAAGGTTCACTTTTTTTTTTTTTTTTTTTTTTTTTTTTTTGCGGGAACAGGCTTTGAACTCATGACCTCGCGCTTGCTTGTCAGCAGGCAAGTGCCGCAGAGCTATCTCCCCGGTCCCAAAAGGTCCGCTTCTTGAATGGACTGTTACGCCGTTGCCCTTCAATTGATTTTTTATTTCAGCCATAAACAGACAAACACATACACAGGTCACAGTCTTCCTCCATCCACGAAGACTGTACCGTAACATGACGGGAGTGGCTTGTTCTCACCTCCGCTTCCCACCCGTCGTCAGCACCACCACCTTACAGTTGGTGCGTTTCCCTCTATGTCTTTGGAAAGACTTGAATCACAGCTGCTAATCTACATGTTTTCTCGGGATATTAAAGAAAAATATTATTCTAAAATCCAAGAAGCAGTGAGCCGAGCACATTGAATTACTGGTCCTGAAGCCGCGGCAGTTGTGTCGGAATTCCTGCCCTGGAAGGGTCGCGGTGGGCGACGGCCTCAGTGGTGCTGAAGGCGCTGGAGCAGGGCCGGGCCGAGTCAGCTCGCGGGCCGAGCGGCGCGCACAGCCCGAGGCCGGGCCCGAGCCTGCGCGTCCCTGCACCAGCGCTGCCTGTGAGTCGTTCCCACCGCTGTTATTTGTCTCGCAGTCACACTATTCTTTCAGGGTGCACAGGTGTGATAGAGAAAAGTATGGCGAATGTTTAGATCTTCATCACTGGTTACAGCCGGCCGCAGCGCCCCTGAGCCCCCCGACGCCCTCCCCTTGCTCCACACCCGCTCCCTGCAGCGCGGCCGCTTCCCGACGCGGCTGTGGCCTCCGCCTTCCTGAGTGTCTTCAGCTGCTCGGTGACGCTCACCTTGGAGCGTGCTCGGCCTCTGGGGAGGAGCTGCACGCTGGGGTGCGGGAGCTGGGAGCGCGGCCCCCACGGATGCAGCGCTGTGAGCCTGGAGGCCGCTCAGTGGCGGCACTCCACGTGGTTTCGATCACATGTCGCCAGGGCAGTTGGCAGACAGGACTCCAGGGCTGCTTCCGAAAGTGGCAAGGTTCAAAAAGAAAAAGAAAAAGAAAAAGAAAAAAAGAGCCGGGCGTGGTGGTGCACGCCTGTAATCCCAGCACTCGGGAGGCTGAGGCAGGAGGATTGGTGTGAGTTCGAGACCAGCCTGGGCTACAAAAGTGAGCTTAGGGCCAGCTGAACTGCATAGTGAGACCCTGTCTCAAAAAGAAAAAAAAAAAGAAAGAAAGAAAGAAAGAAAGAAAGAAAGAAAGAAAGACAGTGGCGAGGAGGCTGGAGAAGCGATTCAAGTCAAGGGAGCTGGGGGAGGTGAACGGCACGTGGCTTCTGCTGTCATAAATCTTCAAGAATTGACACATGCACCACGTATTTGATCGCGCCTGTGTACTCAGAGACAAGAACAAAACTCTAGTTAAAATGCGCTGAAGTGATCACGTCCCCAGAGACCCCGCAGAGACCAGTGCACACCGCAGCCCTCTCCGGCCTGTGGCCACGACCGGGCTTGCCTGCCCGCTGGCGCCTTTCACCCACCCTGCCCAGCTGCTGCTTGGAGCTGTCACCTGAGGAGCACGACTCAGCCCAGTATCTACAACTGCTAGCACTCCGCCAGCGCAGCCCGCGGCCACAGCTCTCAGGATGCTCGCAGTGAGGGCCCTGGGGGCTGCGGTCTTTCCTTGGTGTTACAGACCTCTAGCCCGACTTTCCCAGGTTACCTGCTGGTTGCTTCTTGATCTCATTTTCTAAACTAAGCAGCACAGGGTGCCCTTCCCAGAGACACACAGTGGCTGGTGTGTTTGAGCGTGAGCACCCACGGCGGCAACAATTTCCACGGCATAGGATCAGTGCTCCTTGAGCGTGCCAGGCATCCACTCGCGTGGTCCATCCCTGCTCAGGGACACGTGGCCTCCACGTCTTGAGGACCACGAGGCTGCACACACACTTCATCAATGCTCACTCAAGCACGAGGCGCGGAACATCTAAACCCGCGACACCGTGTTTAGTGCACAGCCTAGAGCCTGACTGAGCTGGAAACCTTGTGCAACCGCGGAGTGCTCACAAGTTACACTGTGCAATGCAATGGCTCGTAAATAACAATGGCCGGTGCGGCGGCGCACGCCTGTCATCCTAGCCTTTGGGAGGCTGAGGTCGGGCGACTCATGGGAGCTCAAAGCCAGCCTGGGGTACATAATGAACTCAAGCCCCTCCCTGCTAAAATGCTCCAATAGATTTAGTTGTGAAGTCAGTTCTTTGGGCCAGAATAGCACGCATTTACAGGGCAATCTTTATGTGTGATTAAATATGTCTTTTTTGATCTTTGTGTGTTTGTATATTTAATATCCTTCAAACACTAATTTTTTTGAGTTCTTTGTACTTTTATTCCAGCTACTATGCCTTCACTCCTTAAAATAGCAATAAAATCGTTCAGAACTATAAAAAATGTCAGGAATTGGGAAGATTAAATCATCACAGATTCCTAGTGTTATGCACACTACATTTATCTACTAAAGTTTGTGAGTCCAGTATCCCAGCTGTTCCACCAAAATGCTGGGAAACAATGAAACAAATCCATATTCTATTGGCTTCCTCTCGCATGGGACACTGTAGTGATTCTCTGTTGCCTTCTCTTGCTGCGGTTGCGTGACCTAAAGGTGGGAGCTGGTAACCTTTCCTGGAGATGCTCTCTGACGCTTTGTGTCCAGCTGGGATGCATGAGCTGGGCTTGGACCTGGCCATGCACCAGCAGAGCGGCCCCTCAACACCTGTGCAGAGGAGGCTGAGGAGCCCCGCACGCGTGGCCAGCGGGGCCATGGGAGATGCCTCGCGGGGAGCGCTGGGTGGAATGTGAGCCGTAAATCCACTCATTGCTCACTGACTTTATTTCTCCTCTGCTGCCCATTAAGTCAGACTTTCTGGCATGCATTCTCAGCAAGGCTGACACTACTCCTGAGGGAGCAGAAACTGGGTCTTAGGAGAGAAAAAAGCCAAACACACAGATCCTCACTCTGGGACTAAGATGCACTCAGCAGTCGAGTGCTTGCTCACAGGCAGGAGGCTCTGGGTTCCATTTCCAGTGCTGTTAGAAGAGGAAAAAGAAGATGAGGAGGAAGGACAAGGGAAGGGAGAGGGAGGAGGAACAGAGTAGGAGGGGAGGGGAAGAGGGGGCTGCAGGAGTTGGGGTCGGCTAGGAAGCAGGTCACTAGGTGAGTCATGGGCCCAACCTGGGACGCAGTCCCCCTCTCTCCTGTAAGACCCCATGCCTCCTGGCAACCCTGCAGCAGTGTCACCAGAAGCTGCCATCACCATGCCTACCTTGCACTGGCCAAAAGCAGGGGAGCCAGCAGCAGCTCTCCTGGCGGACTGCAGGCCTTGAAGTCAGCCCAGCCTCCGCACCCCTGCCCGGTCCCGCCCTTGCACTGTGGGAACAGGCTCAGGGCTAGTCTCCTCTAAGCATCGGACCCTCCCATTAGGGAAGGGACTACAGACTGGAGCGACAGGGCTCTTGATGGTGCTTCCTGGGCCACTCTGTGTGATCCTCATGACAGACGCTCCCAGAGCCAAGCATCCAGCACCTGTCTCACTGCAGGAGCTCCCTGGGCTTTCTGAGGCCACCACACCACCAGGGCCCAGCTAGAGGCTGGGCAGAGAGGAGTCCTGCGGGATGGATGCTGCTGGCGAAGCCACCGTCCCTTCTTTCCAGGGTTCTGAAGTGTGCTTTGAGGCCCGTGGACAGGACTGTACTGCTCGTGTTTGTGCCTAGGAAAACCCACCCGAGGAAATGCCCCAGTGCAGTTTGCTGTGTGAGAGATGTCACAGCAGCCGAGGGGGAGCTGGGCTGTGGGTCAGGGGCCCACGCTGGTGGTCACCCTGATGCCTTTAAACGGTGGTTTCAGGTGCTTTTCTCACTGTGCTAACTCATCATATAGCAGCTTCTTTCCTATTAATAACTTTTATACATAATTCACCTACACAAGCACCACCGTACAAGTGTACTGCTAGATAGCTTTTAGCAGAATCATACAGCTGCACAATCATAGCCGCAAACCAACTTTAGCACCTGTCCGTCTCTCCAAACATTCGCAAAAGACTGTTCCTCATCAGCCCTGGCTGCTACCCGGCCCAGGGCAGCGGCGGACCTGCCTCTGTCTTTCCAGATCCTCCATCAGGGTGAAGTCACAGCACACAGAGGTTCTACCTAGCTTCCTTCACTCAGGTGAGTATCCTGAGGTTCCTTTCTGTTGTCACGTGGCTTGGTGCTTTATTTCATTGTACTGCTGACCAGTGCTTCCTGTTATGGATGCACCAGTTGCGCTTCTCCACTGACAGAGGGCCGTGTATTTCAGCTGTTCCCATTTTGGGGCTATGATGAGGAAACTCCTACGCAGAATTCACGTACGAGCCTTCTGTGGAAGTGTGTCTTCCTTTGTCGTGGGTAGATTCCTAGGAAGAGACTTGTTAGTTCATATTCCCAGTCTATGATTAATATTTTAAGGACCTGACAGACTGTTTTGCAACCACAGAAGGCACACGCTCTTTCACATTCCTGCCGGCATGCACAGTGGGTCTGGTTTCTCCACATCCGTGCCCTCAGTGGGCATCATTGTGGCCTTCAGTTACTCATCCTAGTGCCCAGGTTGTCAGGAGCCGATATGGTTTGGTTTGCATCTGTCCAATAACTGGTGTTGAACAGCCTTCATATATTTATTGGAAATTTATACATCTTCCTTGGCAAAATATCTACTCCATTTGGCTCATTTTAGATTTCTTCACTTTTTAGTTATTGGATTTCTACCATCTTAAAAAATATATTCTTGGTACAGATCTTATCAGGTCTATGGTTTTCCAACACTTTCTGCCATTTGCGTCACATACAGCAGGCAGGTACTCTACCACCGAGGCAGCCAAAAATATAGACAAAATTTGAGCTAGAATACAACACACATGGCTATTAGCCCAACTGCCAATGGAAGACACCTTCCCTCCTGCAGCCTCCTGAACCTGGCTCTTTCTGTCCGCACTCCTATCAGCACTGTACTCTTCTGAGCTACAGCCAGAATTACACCATCCACATCTATTTACCATGCTCTGCGTCTTCTCTAAATGAAAGCTCCAGGGCCGGCGAGATGGTTCAGTGGTCTAAAGCGCCTGCTTAGGAGGGCTCAGGCAACTGCGGGGACTGCAGTTCGATCCCCGGCACCACATGCTGCGCCAGCGCCACCACCAGGGCAGGCTGAGCCAGCCACAAAATGAATAAATAAAGAAACAAACAGACACAACAAGCAAACAAATAAATAAATAAATAAAAATTAAAAAGAAAGCTCCAACCCTTTCTAGACTCCTCCCTCAAGCCACTTTCTAAGGCTTTTAAGTCGCACAATCAGATATAGTCACAGCTGTGACTGCTGCTTTGATTCCAGTTTTTCTGAGCTACTTCTCTAATTACTGGATACAATAACCAATACTCACAATATAAAGAAAGAGTGGTTTAGGTTGGCTCATGTCTTTGGAGGATTTGGTCCATGGCCAATTTACCAAAGCACTATGGCTTGACAGACCGATGATGCCTGTCACGTGGTGGCTTAATGCATGGTGGCAAGAAGAGTGGGGAGTAGAGTGACCGCAGGCAGGCAGGCAGGCAGGCAGAGACACTCGGGAATGAGCTGCTGGGGCTGACAGAGGCCACACCACAGGGCTGATGGGCAAGTGACTTGCTTTTCCTTTTTGGGGAAGGTACTGGATCTTGCCCCAGGCTCAGACGGGCTTTGAACTCAACATGGAGGCCAGGCTGGTCTCACACTTGCAGTGATCCTCCTGCCTCAGCCTCTTGAGAGCTAGGATTGCCAATGCACACCACTGTGCCTGCCTGTATTTCATTTTAATAGTATTTTTCTCTGTATTTGAGAAGTTTGATATCTAAAAGATTTTTATACTTAGCAACGCTTTCATATATGATGTTTGCTTGTTGGAAGCTTCATTTGAATTACCAGGTGGTTTTATATTCTACTTTTTTTAATGAACCCACTGCAAAAATGTATTTTATTTCAGGGATACACTTCTAATATTTGAAGAACAAAAGTGATGACTAAGAATAACCGCATGTCAAAATCATTCACTGTTCCATTAAATGAGGTCATTATTAATATAGCTTGGGTAACGCGAGCATTTTTAAATGGTTTATTTCTCTTTCTAAAGTTTCAAATTTGGTACTATTAAATGTTTAAAAAGCTGTCTTTATTTCAATATTTACTCTGAAAATGAAGATTTCCAGATTCTTAACAGTATGATTGATGTGTTACATGACTTTCTTCTAAAATTTACGCACAGCACTACAGACACTCAGCCAGAGCCAGCCACACAAGTCCTATTTTACTCTTAATTTCCATTCATTAATTAAAGAATATCGCATGTCTTTAAGCCAAAGTTTTTAATCCTAGAGATATTAATAAATGAAATAATCTGTTTTATTCTTGACTAAAGTCTAAGCCCTTTGAATGTGGCTATCACATTCTTTTAATAATAGTTCTCCAGTAGAACCTCCACAACATAACGGTAAGTTAAATATAGGTTCTCTGCCTCAGTAAAAGTTCCCATTTGTCCCACTATGAAAAACTGGAAACAAAGCAGTGGTTGAAAGTGCGACGGCAATACTGAGGTAAATACATAGGAACCCGCCCCTCTCCCATCTGAGCTGCAGATATCCGCCCAGCGCCTGCCCTGTGCCACATGCTGAGACCCTGGCACACACGCTACCCTCACTCCTGTGCCCAGGGGCTGCCTTGTAGGAGGCAGTCAGAAAAATAAAAAAGAAATATGCAGTCATCACCTCCCACACTCCAGGGGCAGTGCCCCTGAAAATCCTGGAAGGTTTACTTTAACTGAAAGATCCACATTGAAAACTGCTTTATTTTCTCAGTTCTATTATTTTACATTTATTTTTATACAAACCTTTTATTTGGAATATTTTCTAACTTATAGAAAAATTGCAAAAATGAAGACAGGGTAGACCACCTCAGGTTTACCCGATGCTGTATTCTGCGCCCTTTCTCTGCCTTGGCTTTCTAAATCCCCCGCATTTCTTGACTACCTCATGTACGACTCATTTTCAGTCACTTTAGAGCCATTTACTCGGGCCTTCAACCTTCAGCAGTTCAGCTTGTGCTTTCCAAGAGGGGGTGAGACACGTTGCCTAAGCCACCATGGCATTTCTCTTCCTGTCTACTCTGTGTCGTACATGGTACCCCCTCCCCCAATCCCAAGACACAGCCTGGCCCGTGTCCAGGTTTTCACATCCAGTGTCAAATCTCTTTGGCTTACTTTAAGTGTTACCCTTACAATAACAGCCCCGTCACGTCTCTTCTTGCCCAGCATCCCTAGAGTTGGCCTGGCGCCTCCTCATAGATTCACGCCAGAGCCCACACAGGTGAGTGGAGCTGCTCTCCGGCTCTTGTCTGTGGCAGTGCATGAGCACTCGCATCCCTGCTTGTGGTGTGGATGCTGATTCCTTCTTGAAGGTGTTGGTTGTGTGACCAGTGCTTCCTCTCCCTGCAGCAGTGCACGCTGAGACATGCCCGCATCCTTCTGCCCAGCAAAGCACTCCCTGGGATTTAGAACCCACTGATGTTCCCTTCCTGGTGCGATCTTTGGCAGCAGTTGCAAGATAAGGATCTCCTCCATCTTAGCTATTTTTCTCTCATTGCTGAGACAAAATACCCAACCACCAGGGCAAAACTAATTCAGTCCACGGCTTGCAAAGGTCTCAATCCATGATCGACCAGCTCAAGGCAGGTGGTGCTGCAGAGGAAAGAGGAAGTGATGAAGCCACAGCAGCAGGAGGCAGGACTCCTTCTGCCCCTTGCGTGTCATTTCCAGACTGCTGGGATGAGCGCCATGCGACCAGCGTCGCACACCCTGGAGTCAGCCACCCACAAGAAGACCCGAGTCTGCATGAGGCTTGGGGGGACACAGCGACACAAACCATAGAGTCTTCTCCACTGCTCTCTTCATTTGGATGCTACCCTGTTCGGTCTTGAATTCAGTCGATTTCTCCAGAGACATTGGTCAGTAGCTTCTGTCTAGACTAGAAATGACCAGCTGTAAGGCACAGTGGCATTTAGGTCCTAAGATCAGCATTTAGAGTAAAGATGCCATGTAACAAAAATCACCACTGAAAACCTTAGAAAGCCAATATCTCTCCTAAGTGCTCACAAAAACAGAGGGCAAGGTCCTCATCTTGCCAAGTAAAAGTCTCTATAAAAGTTGAAATGCAAAAGTGCAGAGAGCTGCTAGATTCAAAGAACATAGTACAGCACCAGAACAAGGTAAACCAAGAAATGTTTTCAGTGACCAAGGATCATGTCCCCGTTACTCTTCTCTCGTTGCTGGGACAAATTCCTGACACCCAAAATGAAGGAGGGAAAAGCTTCTTCAGCTCACAGTTACTGCAGGTTGAGTCCATACTCAGTTGGCTCCAAGGCTGAGTGGCACAAGGTAGAGCCTATCAGTTCATGGCAGCAGAACAGCAACAATGGCAAAAGGGCATGATGACAACAGAGAGTCTGTCTCTTTGTCTCTCTTATATTACCTTCCGGCTCTCCACCTCAGGCCACACCCACAATGCCAGCAGTACTCAGACCCGTAATCTCATCCTTGGATCAACCATAATCCCAGTGGATCATGAGTGAATCTCAAACTCTAGAGGTCCCCACCCCATGACTGCATGAGGTTTTGGGAGGACAACTAGACACAAACATTACAGATCACTTTTTAATTTATAGATTCTTTCTTTAGATTTTAATTGTTCTTCATTGGTCTGTGTGTGCAGTGCAGAGTGTCCACGTTCTCTGTGTGGTGTTGTTGTCTACATGCAACACACCTTCCCCCCTCCTTCACCCCTTCCCCCTCCCTCTTCCTCATCTCCTTCCCCTCTCCCTGCATCCTACTCATTACTTGTTATTATAGATCTCTTGTTTTGTTCTTTGCTTACACTTTAGGCTTCTCATATAAGACAAACCATGTGGCATCTCAACCAGCTCCACTATGAAAAAGAGAGTCCTTAGAAAGCCGAAACTGAAAACTTCACTGGACCCCGCCATTCCTCTTCTAGGTATCTACCTAAAAGAGCTAAGGTGCTTATATTTCTAAATATCTGTGTAAAAATACATAACTGCTTTTATCACATTCCATAGAGATTTATTAGAACATCAGTGATTTATGGAAAATGCCAATTCCAAGTTAAGTCTAAGACATTTGGTATTCAGAAAGACAGTGATAATAAGCTCAAACACCCGTGTTTTAGAGTAATAGTATCACTAAGCTTTTCTTCTGGAGGGCTAAGAATATAAGTTTATAGACCAAAAATTAGAGAAAAAAAAAAAAAAGGGCTATAAGGATAGCCAATATTTTGGCCCTAGCCCTTCAAGGTCAGTGAGGACTCAGGACAGAACAGAACCTGTGCTATAACATCCTATAACTCAGTGGTTTCCCAAATTTTCTGTTCAAGGAGATTAAGGGACCACAGAGGAAAGGGATTGACAATGTATAGTGTGCCTAAGGAGAGCCACCCAGAGAGAAAACATTCTCTCAGGCTCTCGCAGAGAGCAAACTGGTCAAGTAATGGCCATGACTCATCCAGACGGCTGACACTGACAGCAGTTCTACAAAGCACTATACGTGGTTCCAAAGTAAATCCTGAGGAGATTTGACTAACTTGGGAAATACAGAAACTATGTTTTCTTGTACAGGTCTTGCTTTAACTTGCCCTTAACCACCCAGCAGGAAAGCTTAAACATGATGCATAAAACATAAGGGTAGTTTAGTATGCTGAGCTGTAAAAGGCTCTAATCAATAGCTTCCAAAGTTACCGGTTTCGCCAGTAACCCACTGCAGTTATGGAACATTTGACTATGTGTACAACTACCTTCTCTTAGATCAAAGGGAAGAAATCTATTGTACCAACAACCATTGGAAATTTATCATGTCTATACCCTGTGCCCTGTATAACTTCGAGGACAACAATATGCACTGTATCAATTATTGTGAATGTACTGCTAATGTGTTTTGAAACTGTCACATTGTAATTTCTTATTAAAAGTAATTAAAATCTGAAAAAAAATAAACTTACAGAATTAAAAAAAAAAAAGCTAAGGCAGCGCACCACAGGCTTCCTGCATGCCTACACAGCAGCACAACTCACAGCAGCCAAGCCTTCAAAGTGGCCTAGGTGCCCTTCAGCAGACAAGAGGATGTGGTATTTATACACAATGGACTACTACTCTACCATGAAGAAAGATACACGTGCGTCATGTGCAGGAAGTGGACGCACCCTGGGACCCTAAGGTACAGTGGGCTGACTCTGTCACACGAGCCTAAATACAGACGACCTCAGGGTGGGGCAACGGTGAGCCTTTCAGCCACACGACAGGATTCACTTAGGTGAGCTGAAGAGTCAAGGCCAAAGGTTAGCACGCAGAACTCACGGAAGGGTGTTTCATGGCTCAGTGTCACCAGGCACTTTTAAAGCATAAAAGCAGAGGAGAAGCCCTGAAACGGCCCCCTGAGCAGTCACCCTTCTGTCCATGTTGGTAGCACAGCGGTTCTCCAGAAGTGGATCCTTCCGTGAGATTTGACGTGCAGACCCTGGTAGAAGAAGAGGAGTCTGCGGTCTCCATGGCCTCGAGGCCTGCAGTTCCCAGGCCGTGGTGCCACCCCCGTCTGCTAATGGAGCCTGGATCTTGCACAGCGCTGGGCGCACATGTGGGCCTGGAGCCGCGCTTTCCCGCTTCCAGTGACCAAGTCCACAGCGCAAGGGGTGCGCCGAGGACCTGCACGCACATTTCGCCTCAGCCGCAGGCTCCGCCCAGCCACCCAGCCTGCAGGCCCGCACTCGCTCTGGCCCACGCTGTCCCCTAGGGTCACTCCCTCACATCTCTACTGGTGCAGTGCAGAGGAGCATCCGGGAGCTCAGCAGCCCGGTCAGCCTGGCTCCCTGTGCTGCAGCTCCGTGAGTCCTCTGACATCCAATCCCATGCATGGGAACCACTCAGCACCTGGGTAGGGAGAGATGTCCTGAGCTCATTCTGTCCTAGCACCCTTGGGTGACTATGGCTTGGAAGAAGAAAAAAAGGTAGGAAATTGGTTTCGATCCCTGGGAACATGAGGGCCCCTTTCTCCAGCTCTTAGGCCTCTGTGAGCAGCAGCAGTAAAGGAAAAACGGCTTCCATGCCTGGATCCAGGAGCACACAGCAGCTCCCCAGTATGCAAGGGTCTGGGAGAGAGGAGGGTGTGGGGTGGTGGAGCACAGTGCAGGAGTCTTGGGTTCGGCACCCTGCAGTCTCAAGGCTGGGTGAGACAAAGTCCCAGAGCCTCCCTGGCCACCTAGGGACCCACTGGGGCTTCTGACCTTGACATCCATAGAATAATGCACTGCTCTAGGTTGCTGTGCTGGTGGCAGTTGCCTCAGCAGCTGTGATGACAGATGTGGCTTTTGTCAAGACCAGAATGAAACCATCACCCTCAGCTTCTCCTCAGAGCCCCCCAGACGGCCCTGGCCCAACTCCTAGGCTCCAACTCCGAAATCTTAAGGCAGTGCCCATGGGAAGAGGATCCCATGGCAGTCTGCATCCCGGAATGCCAGCGTGCCTGCACCAGTCCTGTGTAAGCTTTGTCGGCGGGGCTCCGCTTTAGTCTTGGCTTCAGCTGCACCTTGGCCTCCCTGGGCTGGGGCTTGCTCCTGGCCACTGCCCCTCTCCACCCAGCCAGTGGCCCTAGTGGGGCTGCAACATTCCCGGAGCTCCAGGCCTTTGGAACTCTGTCCACCTGTGGCCTCAGTGGAGTTGGACCAAGTGGGGACTTAGGGAGCACCACAGTGTGGGGGAGGAACAGGGTGGGGGTGGGTTCCACACTGAAGCAGGGTCCCGCTGGGGCAGCTGGTCTCCCCTGGAGGGCCCAGGTGAGAAAGAGCAGCCACTTTTAGGTCGCTTTGGTTCAAAAGAAGATTCAAGCCTGTGTCTGCAGGTGCAGTCGGTAAGGACGAGTTTTCTAGGCAGAGGCGCCCTGCGGTTGGGGACAGTTCACTTATCAGCCGGGCTTATCTGCTCCCAGCCAGGTGCCAAGGTGGGGCCGCAGCGGTGGACAGCCGTGCGGGGAGAGGCCGTGCCTCCGCCCCAGGCTCTGTCCTGCTCTTCTGAGGGCGCTGTCAGGCCCCGTATGCTCTTTGTCAGTTCGCACTCGGGGGTGAACCTCACAGGGCGCTTTGTGTCCTTCACAGCAGCGTATCTGGCCGACACTTCAGGGCTATTTTGGGCTCAGGGGTGGGGAATCTCGCTCTTCCGGGCTGATAGCGCCTGACCCTGGACGCCTGGGCTGCGAGAGATCAGGCCCCCGGGCCGTGGGCACGCGCAGGGCTGGGGCGGCCTCGGCGACGGGCACCAGCTGTGGGATCTGTGGCTTCCTCCTAAAGACAATGGAGGCAGAGTGAGCCCTGAGAACTGTGGCTGGAGACTCTTGCGTGGGCGCGTCTCAGCGGGCACCGGCGCGAGCTCGCCATCCTCGAGGGCCGGAGGTGCTAGAGCCCCTTTACGGAGGGGAGCAGGGTGCTGGGAAACACGCAGGACAGCGCGCACCCAGGAGCAAAGCTCGGGAGGGAGACGTTACGCTTGTACAGAGGACTGCAAGACGCGAGGGTCTTGGATTCTGTTTCCTTTATTCGTAGCAGACTGAGGCCGTCAGGGTGCAGGGGGGCAGGAGGGACCATGGGAAGCAGCTGGTGCCCGCCAGACCTGTCTTCTGCAGGGCTGCCCTGGCGTGGCTGTGCGCACACACACCGACGTGCTTGTGTGGACGCGTGTTCTCCCGTTTTCTGTGTGCGCCGAGGGGCTGGTGTGAGTGCTGGTCGTGTCCTGCGTTCTCTAGCCCAGATCCAGGAAGTCTCCTTCTCACAAGCTGGTCACAGTCTGACTGTGTACATCAGTGCTTTGAGAATAATGGCAAAATAAAGAAACATCCGGAATAAGAGCAAGGGCTGGCAGGCCGCCCTCGCTCGCAGCACCAGGCCCTCGCTGGAGCCCGAGGCGCCTGGCCAGCTTCGCAAGGTCCCCTGCACACTCCAGCTCATTCATTAGTGCCGAGGCCAAGCAGACGCGCGGCCGGATGCATCAGCGCCCTGCTAGACCAGGAGCTTCTGCATCCGCCCCTCCAGCTCTTTTCAGAAGGATCGATGCGTCCCGCTGCCCATCCATTTTGCGCAGAGCTGCTGTGCTATCTCCTCTCTCGTGAGCTTTATCTTACAAATTAGCTTCCTCATTTATCATCCTGAAGCCCAGAACCAATTAGAATATTTTATTGCTCAGAAAAGCTCTAATGGAGGGACTGAACCTAAGCAGCAGACGACTTCTTGACTTGGCCTTCAGATGTCCAGTGACTGGCTGGCCCCAGGCGGCCCCTGGCCCTTCCCTCCCACGCTTTCCTCCCTCCACTAGCACCACGTGGAAGACAGCGCGCGTGCCCTGACGGCTTCTGCCTGCTCCGCGTCCTGCACCCCCGACAGCAGGAGCAGGCGCTCAGAGGGCCAAAGCCCCGCAGCTGGGGCACTGGGGTCTCGTCCCGCTCGGACTCCGCGGCTCCTCGGACTGCTCCGTTCTCTGTAAATAAATGTGCAGCCTGCATTCAGAGCCTGCTGCACAAGAGGAGGACAACTCCTGGGAGTTCCCGCAGATCGAATACTTGTCCGTGGCATTTTTGTCTTCTAGCTTAGGCGCGTCATTTACGCGTGAGACTTTTGGCTCCTCTGCAGACGACATGCTGGGTGTTTCACTCCTTCCCCCCTCGTGCTGAGCACCAGCAGATGGGACTGAGGAGAAAAGACTGAGAGGGCATTTGCCCCCGGGAGGTCTCAGTGGCCATGCTGCTCTTCCGTGTGCAAGGGTACTGTCCCTGGTGTCACGTGGTGCCTTTTGCTGCTCTTGACTGCATGCAGGTCTTCTCCTATGTTGTGCTAAAATAATGGATGTTCTATTAATAGTTACTAAATTATTAAATGTAATGACAAAGGGCTTATCTTTAGCATTTTTTAACCATGACATTATTTACATCCAGCCCCCCCTCCCCCACGATAGCACACAGAGTCCGGCAGTGTGGGCAGCGGGCTTTGGGCCCCAACATGCCAGGGCAGCTTGGGCGGTGTCACGGACCCAGCCCTTCTCGACCTCGGGAGTGTGGATGCCGAGACTCCCAGGTTGGGGAGAAATAGCAGCTGTCTCTGCACCTTACTCTCTGTGAGGCTGCCAGCCTAAAACTGCCCTAAAGATAGTTTACTTAAAAGAAAGATAGCTCGCACACGCTTCTTCCTTCTGTCCCCTGCCAAGGAGTCTAAGCACAGGCATTCATTCAGAGGAGATCCTCCTGGGTGGCTTTCCTGGGAGAACAGGTCTCTCTGCAGGCCTTGTCCCTCTGTCCCCACCTCGGCAGAGCAAGCGCAGCGTTTGTCAAAGGCTCTGCTTGGGATGCTGAGGTTGTAATCAGGGAACGATTTCTGAAGAAAAGATCGGGTGAAGTACTCAGTGTGTTAGTCCTGACAGTAAGTGGCGGTGACAACTTCTATGGAAAGTGATGGCCGGAAAGAACTTAGAGAAGCCCGGGACCCATGCGCTCTTGCGTTTTCTCTGCTCTTCGCAGCTGCTTCACGGGGACTGTGCGCGCCCTGCTTGGTTCGGTGCTGGTGCACCACTCCTGGCTGTGGTGGGGTCAGAAGTTCTTCCGCAAATCTTCCTTCTGCAGCAGCAACTGCACGGACTGCTGCAGGCAAGAAACAACTCAGTGCACAAGCACCCCTCCTCCTGCGGTGGCGCCGGGTACCAGTGAGCAAGCAGCTGAGAAAAGGCTTTGTGTAGGTTCTTTCCCATGAACAGAAGTTAGAGATTAGAAGTGTTTCAGCTCGTGGATTCAAACCAAAGATCTGTCTGTCTGTCTGTCTATCTATCTATCCCTCCATCCGTCCATCTATGTAGCTATCATCTGTCATCTCTCATCTACCTGTCATCTGTCCCTCATCTAACCATTCATCATGCATCATCTGTTTGTATCCCTGTTCAAACCATAGTACTAAGTTGAGTCACCAGATTACCCTAGTGCTAGGTAGCTTTTGAACCCAGACATCAACAGATAAAGACAATATATAGATTTAAACATGTGTTAAGTGCGGATGAGTTCAGGGACTTAACTAGCAAATGTAGAAAAAAATAAGCCTATTGTTGAATGTGACATTAATCTAAATTCTCCTTCTTTTATGCGTTCAGTATTTCTAGCAGTCTCTGTACATTCCAGAAATTTGTAAAGGAAAATATAACCCAGAAGAGACCCCTAGTTCTCCCGTGAGTTGTTCTCATTCATGCGGAGCCAGAAAGGGCAGTAAAGAGCCCGGGTCCTATTTACCCACCACTCCTCGAGGACTCGAAATATTGAGCTGAGTCTGGAATGGAAGTGCTCTCCTGACCGCTCCAAGTCTGTCAGTATTTGGTGACACAGAAGCCTCCTGAAGTTTTGGGGTGGCCATGATGTTACAGGTCAGTCACACAGAAAAGCAACCGCTGAAATCTGACCATGGCTGCACTATTCCTTGATCTGTTTTCATGTAAGTCGGTATGGAGTGTCCACTGTCAGGCCTGAACGGGAGCAGCACACACGAGTCCTCCCCAGCTCACAGCCCACTGGACACAGACACCCCAGGAAGACGTGGAGTGGGATGCCTGGGGCCGGAGGGCGGCAGGGCCGGCGCACACACCTCCTGTGGCACCATGCACGTGCATTCACGGAAGCCACAGGCACCGCGGCCTCAGGGAAGGCCAGCGCCGTCCAGGCCTGTCATCCACCGGCTCCGTCACCCCGCAGCACACTGGGCACGCTGGTGTCGACCTTGCCCCCCTCGCTCCCAGGATCAAGGGGAGTCTCACTGGGCAGCCCGAAGTGGAAGTCACCTCGGCCTGCGCCAGGTCCTTGAGCAGCTTCCTGTGGAAGCCGCTGCCCGGTCTCTGCTCATCGTCCCCAGCAAGTCACTTTTCAGGCTCCACTTTGTCACCTGCCATGGCACCCCTCCCTCCCGGAGGCTGCTCCAACCAGCGTCCTCGCTGCTCAATTCTTTCCTGTCCCTACGCGTATCTCGAGACTGGCAAGATGGTCACACTTTTCCCGTCACCCAGCTAAACCTGGCAGCCAGGCACTCTGCAGCTTTGTAGCCGCTCTTGCTCCAGCCATGGATGCATTCTGTTTTGACACATAGATGTCATCAGGTAGGGCCAGAGGCACAGGCGAGGAGGACCGAGTCCCTGGGTGCAGGACATGCTGCAGCGCTAAGCACACTCCTCCTCGACAATGCAGATCATGACAGCCCCCAGGGAGAGGGTTCCTGCCACAGAGAGACACGGTCAGCTGCCTCTGTGTCTCAGCACCTTTCCCCTTCGAGCTGGAAGCTGCTGTGACAGGCAGAGGTTTAGCTCAAGGTCCTGCCGCAGCGCCCACATTCACAAGTCCTGATTTTCCAGCAGAGGTATTGGTCTTACCCATCCTGTGTGGACGCAGACAGCATCGGCCTGTTGTGGCCATGCAGAAAGCACAGCTGCTGGGGTGCCCAGTGGACAAGGATAATTGCTCACTCATCACCAAGGAATCGCACCATCGATGGCTGCTTCCGGATGGAGGCTGTGTTCAGATCTTAGGTCAGTGGGTGTTTTAAAGTGGTTATAAATTGTAGGGACAAAAACTATGTTAACAAGCAAAGGTGCCGGAGTCAAGGGAATACATACTTTGTTGATCCAAGGGTCTGCACAGGGGGACTCAGACAACATAGGAGGCCAGCGCTTCTAGGGGCCGGTGGGTGGGAGTGTGGGGGAGGACGGGACAGACGATCGCACAGGACATGGCCTCCTGAGCTGGGGTCAGCCAGGCCCCTCTCGGGCTCCCCGCACCCCATGTCTCCACGCCTGTGCTCCTGGTAGAGGCAGAGGCTCTGAAAGGAGAGCTGGTGACCCAGCATAGAGGGAGCCAGAGACCCCCTGGTCCTGCTACGTGCTCAGATGCAGAGCCACCACATGGGGGGAGTGTGTCCTGAGTCCTGTCAAAGTAGGACTGTCACTCATAAGTCTAAGTTGAAAAATAAATAAAAACCTGGACTCTTCCCCCAGAGGACTGTTCTCCTCCAAATGTCCTTTCCTTACAGACTGTATCTCCATTTCTAATGGGAAGGACTTCAAACAAACACAAAGATTTTGCTAATGAAATATTAATAAGATTTTAGTGACTTACACTCATCTTTAAGAAAATTAATTTAAGGTGATTTGCAAAATCATGCATAAGTCAAGAAGACATGCATAAATGGAAAGAAAGTTGGAAATCAGCCAGGCACAGCGGCACAGGCCTGAACCGCCAGCTCCCCGGGGGTCTGAGCCCAACCTGGGCAATGAAACTGCATCTCAAAATAAATGGGATAAAAGAAAGGGGGAAAGGAGGGGCACAGCAGGGTGCCAGGGTCCTCCTGGTGCAGGGCTGGGGGTGAGGGAGGAGGAGAGCAAGCTGACTCAGTGTGCAGTTAGTGCTCCTGATGGGGACACGACCGAGTCGCCTCTTTACCCAGAGGCTTTAGTGGCCCAGGAAGGCAGCTTTGAGTGGAGTGACGACCAAGCAGTACTGCTCTCAAGCAGTTCTGGAAAGCAGACGGAGTGTGGGAAGCGCCATACCCAGCCCCATGGGTTCAGTAAGGAAGGATTTTTAAAAACGCTAGAAGATGTTGCATCTCTTCCTCTGGCTGGTGGAATCAGTTTCTTGTTACCATGGCAACCTTAGGCTGTCTAACGGCCCCAGGAGCCGCCGTCACTTCTCTCCGAGCCCTCAGGTGCTCAGGGCACACCTACGCCGTCCTTGTTGCCCTGAGCCGTCCCTGGCGCTGTTCTGGGCACCCCTTCTGGGTCTTTACGGGCTGTGATAAGAAGTTACTAAGTGCTACTTCCAAGAGCTGTCGCCCAGGCCGTGGGTGAGGACACGCTGGAGCCTCAGGTGCTGACCGTGGCCCTGAGCCCCTTCCGGTTCTTCCCCAAAGCCCAAAGGCTCTGTGCTGTCTTCCATGACACCGTGCATGACCAAGTCGTGGGCATCTCCGCCCCACGTGTATGCAGTGGTCACTCCACGGTCACCTGTGCACGGCAGCGATCAATCTGTGGAGGTCACTCCGCAACATTTGTGTATTCGGAGACTTCCCTCCATGTGGACGGCCATGTGGCTGGACTGGAGGGGTGAGTGGGGCACCTGGGTTTCCCACGCAATCCCTTGTGAGCAGGGAAGGGCCAGGTGCGTGGTCCTGCCGTGCATGCGGGAGTCCTTCGGCCACTGTCGACGACATTTTCGCGCTAGAGCTGCTTGCGTTTGCTGCAGGTGTGCAGGCGTTTCACCCACAGCCCATGCATTGGAAGAAATTCAAAGACCCCTAGCTGGTCCACGTCCACGTCAGGAACCAGCTGCAAAGGGAGCTCCCGGTCCTGAGAGTGGGGCCGCTTCTCCTGAGAGCGGTGCGTTTTCCCAAGAGTAAAGAACTTGGAAATCAATGATAGAAATTCTATTTGAAAACTGAGTTCCACATCTGGGATGAGAAAAGCAACCAAAGAAAGAAGAAGGGGGAAGCCGAGTTTAGGGGCGCCCGCGGGTGGTCTGGATGCATGTGTGCCGGCTTCTGCCGCTCTAGCGAGAGGAGCAGTTCATGCCGAGAACGCTTTTATCGCCCTTTTAAATTTTGTATATCTTTTTTTTTTAACCAATTTTGCATACTTATCTCTGGTAATCTACACAACTAATTTGAGAACAACATTATGCAATAGAACAACCATTGTTGAATTCCAATTATTTTGTTTAGTGAAGTTCTCTATTTCTTTTTTTTTTTTTTTTTTGCTATTTTTATTCTCTCTCTGTCTCTCTGTCTCTGTCTCTCTCTCTCTCTCTCTCTCTTCCTAATATGGCCATTTTGACAGTACTGCTTCTGCTTATCTGAGAAAGCAGCTATCCTTTCACTTTCTCGTGTCTCATTTGCTCTTCTTTCTTCGAGTTCTATAGTTGTTGTGATAGAGATGCTCCACGTCCTTTGTGGGTTAACTCCTAAACACTTATTGTTTCCTGACACTTATTGTGACTTGTGTAGCTTACCCAGTTTCCTCCTCGTTGGGTTCATTGCTGCTTTACTGGAAGCTACTGGCATTGATTTCATATCTGGGAGCCTTACTGAACTTTATGTTTGTTCCAGGAGCCTTCCGGTTGAGGTTTTGGCTCTTCCGTGTAAAGGGTATTGCCACCTGGGAGTGAAAATGGACTGACTTCCTCCTGCCAGGAAGAAAAACAGACTGCGGTCCAGGAAGGCGGAGAGCTCCTTCCCTATTTGCATTTTTAATTTCAGAGGTGTCAGTCTCCTTTCTCATTTTTTAAATCTATTTGTATTCATGTCCCATTGTGGATAGAGATTTTATTGTCACATTCACAGAGTTGAGGGTTATTCAGTATCACCCCACTTAAAAGCTCTTTTCATGTGCATTATTTAAATTATTTTAAAAACGTTTAATTTTATTTACTTTCTAATCACTACCAAAATGCTTTTTAAATTTATTTACTTTCTAATTTTGTTTACTTTCTAATCGTTTACTTTCTATTTAAATCACTCTTCTAATTTCATTCAATGCTCCAAAGCCTACAAAAGGTACATAACCAAACTATGAGTT